>VSMD01064350.1:0-32373 GCA_008750895.1 Mirza zaza | reverse complement strand
CTTGCAGCATGTAACTTTTCTTCTTTAGACAGAGCTTTATTTAGCTTTTAATATTGTCATATGTAACTTTCTGGAGGATATTTAAATACAGCTTTATTATTATTAAAAATATAACCTTGTAGTTAATATTATTTAATAACCTGACATTGTTCTCCACGTGGTCCACTGGCTATTAAAATTTTTTATAAAAGACTAGAAAAATATAAAACAATAAACACTAGGCCCTCTTTATACTAATTCTATGAATGTTTCTTTGAGTCTTTCAAGTAGTTCTTAAAGTACAACATCAGAACAACTCTTCAGAGTTTTTATAAAAACATGTTTACAAGTCTAATTCTATCTTTCAGACTACTACCTTGCTCTGATGCTAGCAGCTACAACTAGGGTATGACTTAGCTCTGTGTTCCCCAAACCCAGGCCACACGGGTACCTCCGAGGCCTGTTAGGGCCTGGGTCACAGAGCAAAGCCACTCCCCCATGGAAAAATTTCCTGTCTTCCATGAAACTTAGGAAAGGGGGTGGATACTGTACACTGCACTGCAGGACATGAGCAGCAGCGAGCCAGGGAAGCTTCGTCTGTATTTGCAGCCACTCCCCATCATAGTCATCACCACCTCAGATGATTCCTTCTGTGATTAATCTACAATAGGACACAGTGACCCAAGTTGTGATTTCTGTCCTTCAAACTTGTCTTGAAACAATCACAAAATAGTATCAGATTGTTAAGCAATATTACTTCTGGTAGAGAGACAGAGAGAAGGGGGGGAATATGGGGAGAGAAGAAATGGTATGATACAAAAAAACTTACAAATTGATGAGATATCTCAAAAGATAATTTTTTGTCTGATTAGATTTTTTAAATTTATGTTTTCTTTATTTCAGCATACTTTGGGGGTACAAATGTTCAGGTTACATATATTGCCATTACCCTGCCCAAGTCAGAGATTCAAGTGTGTCCATCCCCCAGACAGTGCACATTGCACCCATTAGGTGTGTATATACCCATTCTCCCCTCCCCTTCCCACCTGCCCCACATCCCATGAATGTTACTACTACATATGCACTTCAGTATTGATCAGTTAAGTCAGTTAATACCAATTGATGGTGAGTACATGTGGTGCTTGTTTTTCCAGTCTTATGATACTTCACTTAGTAGAATGGCTCCAGCTCTATCTAGGATAATACAAGAAGTGCTAGACCACCATTGTTTTTTTGTGGCTGAGTAGAACTCCATGGTATAAATATACCACATTATTTTGCAGTGGGTTTCATAATTATGTAGCCAATTCCTGATAATCCTCAGAATCTAAGTGGAACAAACCCCTCCCTTTTTGAAAACTCTGCCAATCACTCTAAAATATTTTATTCTGAAATTAGTGTGATAACCTCTCTCATAAAGAATTCCAGAATCTCATGACCTTGCCACATTTCACTTAGGTCTTATAACTGATACCATTGATTATGTTGAGTAGAACAATGTCCACAGCAATACTCAGTATGTAGAACAGTAATTAAATTTTCAATCTGTCTTTGGGCTGCATAAATCAATTTTCTATCAGAGATATTGCAAGAGTAGCTGTGAAAAGAGATACCCAGACCCAGACATGAAAGGAAGAGGTGTTTTTTCATAGCAGTGGAGACTGAGCAGAGGAGATAGCCTTTGAGATTTATTCAATTGGCTACTTTCCTACTTCCCTTGTTTCCTTGAATACGTCAGGTTTCAGGCAAGCTGAAATGTAGGGATAATTCATTACTTTGTTTATTTGTAAAGGAATGGGAGCAGACACGGGTAAGTAGAAAAAGCTGGCAGTGATGGGTTTGCAACGGATAAGGCTGAGGAAGGTATGATGTGGATCAAAAGGATGTCCTAGGATCACTCAACCAATTAGAAAGCCACATTCAAATTGCCATATAAAATAGCAATTCTGCAATTTTCTCCTAAATAAGTCAAAATACACCCAGAGTAAAATGGCTCCTCTTGCTTTAGTTGGAGAACTGCAATGTGGTGTCTCACAGCTTAATTATATATTGTTTTAAGCACAATCTACCCAAAAGCTTACCAAAACTAAAAGACTAGGATTTTCTATTTCAGATTGCATTGGTCTACATATTTTATAAAGCAAATGTTTGGATTCTTCCCACGCAGTTCTGCTTTCCCAAATTCAATGCTGTCAGCAATTATTGACTCAGTATATTCTTACATCAAAAAATTGGATAACTGCATTATATTTATTTTGGTGAAATTTTAGACAAGTTTCTAGATGTTCTAGACTAACTCTCCACTTCTGATAAGACAGCCATTGTCTCATAATGTCTTGTGTAAAAAATCTAATTGTCTCATGTTAAAAAGGTCTACTGGTAATTTTAAGCAAAATTAGCTTTTGTAATTAGTTAAATTAAGCATAACCTGTTACTATATATTACTTTTATTAAATGTATATTTCCATGATCAAATATGAATATTATCCTCAAATAGTATCAGCAGAAAGATTCTTCTTACTTATTTAATTATTGAAATATATTAATTAACTTTATAGGTATATGATCTTTATAAGATATATAATCAAGTTCATAGTATAAACTACAGTTCAAATCACTGCATGACTTTTACAGCTTAGTTTCATACCCACTCTTTGATTCCCCCAAGGATGATGTAATATTTGTTGTACAGCTGTTTTTCTTGTTTTTCTGTAATTATCTTAAAATTTATCTATTTATTTTTCTTTCCTTTCGTATTTTAATAGATTTAGGGAGTACAAGTTGAATTCTGTGTATATCGTATAGTGGTAGAGCTGGGCTTTTAGCGTATCCATATCCCAAGTAGTATACATCGTACCCCATAGGTAATTTTTCATCACTCAACCCCTCCTAACCTCTCCATTTGTGAGTCCTCATTGTCCATTATACCAATCTATGTGCTCTTGAATAGCCATTGTTTAGTTCTCACACATAAGTGAAAATATGCAGCATTTATATTTCTGTTCCTGAGTACTTCATTTAAGGTAATAGCCTCCAGTTTTATACAAACTGCTGCAAAAGACAGTATTTCATTTTTTCTTATTGCTGAGTAGTATTCTATGGTGTGTGTGTGTGTGTGTGTATTTTATTTTACACTCATTAGTTGATGGACACTTATGTTGATTCCTTATCTTTGTGATTGTGAATTATCCTATGATAAACATATGAGTACAGGTATCTTTTTGATACCAAGATTTATTTCCCTCTGGGTAGATACCCAGTAGTGGGATTGTAGAATTAAATGTCATATCTACGTTTTGTTCTTTGAGAAATTTCCATACTTATGTCTATAGAGACTGTACTAATTTATACCAACAGTGTATAAGTGTTCCTTTTCATGGCATCAGTGCCCAAATCTATAGGTTTTTGACTTTATAATAAAAGCCATTATAATTGGAGGTGGAGATATAATTGGAGATATCATTATATATCATTGTGGCTTTAGTTTGTATTTCACTGATGATTAGTGATGTTGAAAATATTTCATATGTTAGTCATTTGTATATTTTCTTTTGAAAAATACTTATTTATATCATTTGCTTATTTTTTAATGGAGTTGTTTGTTTTTTCCTTGATGAGTTGTTTATGTTCCTTATAGATTCCGTATATTAGTGCTTTATTGGACAAATATTTTTGAATATTTTCTCCCATTTTGTAGGTTGTGTATATAATTTTTAATTCTTTATTTTGCTGGGCAGAAGTTTTTTAGTTTAGTTAAGTCCCATTAATCTATTTTTGTTTTTATTGCATTTGCTTTTGAGGCTTTATCATAAATTTTTTGCCTAGGACAATGTCCAGAAGTTTGTCCTAGGTTTTCTTATAGAGTTTTTATTGTTTCAGGTCATATATTTAAGTCGTTACTCCATCTTGAGTAAATTTTTGTATAAGAGAGATAAGGATCCAATTTCATTATTTTGAATATGGCTATTCAATTTTCCCAGGACCATTTATGGAATAGTATGTCCTTTCTGCAGTGAATATTTTTGTTTGTTTGGTCAAAGATCAGATGTATGTAGCTATATTGTTTTATTTCTGTGTTCTCTATCATGCTCCACTGATCTATGTGTCTATTTTAGGCAGTACTTAGCTGTTTGGTTATTATAACTTTGTTGTATAATTTGAAGTAAGGTAATGTGATGCCTACATACTGGTTCTTTTTGCTTAGCATTGCTATGGCTATTTAGATTCTTGTTTGATTCCATGTGAATTTTAGAATCTTTTTTTCTAATTATGTGAAAAATGACATTGGTATTTTGATAGCAATTGCATTGAATCTGTAGATTGCTTTCAACAATATGATCATTTTAACAATATTAATTCTTCTGATCAATGAGCATGAGATGTTTTTCCATTTTTTTGTGTATTCTAAGATTTCTATCATCGGTGATTTGTAGTTCTCCTTGAGAAAATCTTTCTCCTCCTTGGTTAAATGTATTCCTAAGTATCACCACACCCCCCCCCCCGCTATTATAAATAGGATTGAGTTCTTAATTTGGTTCTCAGCTTGGTCATTGTTGGTGTATAGAAATACTATGCTACTGATTTTTGTATGTTGATTTTATAATCTGATACTTTTATGATTTTTTTTAATCCAATTTAGGAGTCTTTTGAAGGAGTCCTTAGGGTTTTCTAAGTAGAAGATAATATCATCAGCAGAGATAATTTGACTTCCTCTTTCCTGATTTGGATGCCATTTATTTCTTTATATTGCCTGACTGCTCTGACTAGGACTTCCAGTGCTATGTTGAATAGAAGTGGTGACAAAATGGGCATCCTTTTCTTGTTCCAGTTATTAGGGGGAGTGCTTTCAACTTTTCTTCATTGAGTATGATATTGGCTGTGGGTTTGTCATATATTGCTTTTAATATTTTTAGGTATGTTCCTTTTATCCCTTGTTTGTTGCAGGTTTTTATCATGAAGAGGTGCTGGAGTTTGTTGAAAGCTTTTTCTGCATTTATTGAGATGATCATATGGTTTTTGTTTTTAATTCTATTTATATGTTGAATCACATTCATTGATGTGTCTATGTTGAACCATCCTTGCATCCCTGGGATAAAACCCACTTTGTTATTATGGATTATATTTTTGATGTGCTGTTGGATTCAGTTTGAAAGTACTTTGAGGATGATTTTTGCATCTATGTTTATCAGAGATATTGGTCTGTAATTTTCTTTTCTTTTCTTTTTTTTCTTTTCTTTTCTTTTCTTTTCTTTTCTTTTCTTTTCTTTTCTTTCTCCTTTTCATCCTTTTCTGTCTTTGGTATCATGGTGGTGACGCTGATTTTGTAGAGTGAACTAAGGATGATTCCCTCCTTCTTGATCTTTTGGAAGAGTTTTTGTAGGATTCGTACCATTCTTCTTTATAAATCTTGTAAAATTCATCTATGAATCCATCAGGTCCTAAGGTTTTTTGTTGCTGTTATTGGGAAATTTTTATTATAGATTAAATCTTGCTAATCATTATTGGTCTATTGAGGAATCCTTTATCTTCCTGGATCAATCTTAGGAGGTTATATGTTTCCAAAACTTTATTAATTTCCTCTAGATTTTCTAGTTTGTGCACATAGAGACTTCCATAGCAGTCTCAGATGCTATTATGTATTTCTGTTTTGTCAGTTGTAATGTCTCCTTTTTTTTACTTCTGATTGTGTTTATTTGGATCTTCTCTCTTTTCTTGGTTAGTCTAGCTAGTGGTTTAGCAACTGTGTTCATCTTTTTGAAGAATCAACTTCATTGATCCTTTATTTATTTATTTTTTGGTCTCAATTTTATTAGTTTTGATTAGTTCTGCTCTGATCTTTGTTATTTATTTTATTCTGCTAACCTGGGTTTGGTTTGTTCCTGGTTTTCTAGTTCCTTGAGGGGTGACGTTAGACTGTTAATTTGTGATTTTTCTACTCTTTTGATGTAGGCATTTAATGCTATAAATTTCCCTCTTAGCACAGCTTTTATTGTATTCCATAGACTTTGGTATGTTTTATTTTCATATTAATTTATTTCAAAAAGATTTTTAACTTTATTTTTATTTCTTTTTTGGGTCAGTTATTGTTCAGGCACATATTGTTTAATTTCCACGTGTTTGTATAGTTTCTGAAGTACCTCTCTGTACTGATTTCCAGCTTTATTCCACTGTGGTCTGAGGAGATACTTGATATGATTTTGATTTTTTAAAAATTTGTTAAGATGTGTTTTTTGGCCTAAAATGTGGTCAGGCTTTGAAAGTTTCTTGTGCTGATGAAAAGAAATGTATTATATATTCTGTAGTTATTGAGTGGTACATTCTGTAAATATTTGTTAAGTTTATTTGTTCTAAAATTCAAATTGTATCTAGTGTTTCTTCCATAGAATTAAGTAGAATAGAATTAAGTATAGATGTAATGAGTGATACTTGCTCAGAAAAATACTAGATTTAGTCTGGAAAACCTATTAGAAAGCTATATTCATTTTTGATTGCCATGTAACCAGTTACAAAATGACTGGCTTGAGACAGCAAACACTTTTTTATCTTTATTTCCATGAGCAAGGAGTAGGGGGATGACTTAGTTGTGTCCCCTGTTCAGAGACTCATAAGACTGAAATCCACCTGCCACCTGAGTTTAATTCTTATCTAATGGCTTGACTAAGAAAAACTCTACTACTAGTCTCCTTTAGGTTATTGGAAGAATTCATTTCTTTGTGGCTGTATGACTAAGGGTCATGGCTTCTATTGGTTGTCAGCTGGATCCTGGATTTGGAGGCAGCACAAGAATACAGGGTAGATGTGTTCCCCCCCCTCCCAGCAAAAGGTAAGAGGATTCTTCTCTAGAGGAAGTGAACAGTTTGAGAGAAGTTATCTACAGATCCTTGTGAAACATTTCATGATGAAAATCTGTGGAAACAGTATAAGAGTTTTCACTTAATGAAAGTTAGCTGTAAGAGATTTAGGGATACTTACAGATTTTACTTGCAGAACAATGTGGAATTAGACTCAACCATTATTCAAAGCCAGCAGTTTTCTGGGGTGGCTGGCATAGAAGATGCAATAATAAAATGGTTCTAACAGATAAAATTGATGTACTCCTGAAGGTTAACTACAATATGAAGGAAAGGTAGAAGCAGCCCAGGAAATGATGAAATTAATTGTTCTATTAAGAGAGAAAATTTCACAATTAAAACAAATTGTATAATAAAGACATCTGCACCTGAATGTTTATGGCAGCACAATTCATTATTGACTCTGTAATTTTGCTGGAGTGTGTCTTCTTTCCTATCTGATACAGTTTGGATGTTTGTCTCCAAAATATTATGTTGAAATTTGATCTCCAATGTTGGAGGTAGAGTCTAATGGGAGGTGTTTCTGTCAAGGGAGAAGATCCCTCATGGTACTACTACTTCCACAGTAATGAGCTCTTGCTCTTTTAGTTCCCAAGAAAGCTGGTTGTTAAAAAGATCCTGGCACTTCCCTCCACTTTCCCTTTTGTTTCCTCTCTTGCCATGTGACCTCTACAATGCAGAGTCCCCTTAGCCTTCTTCCTTGAGTGGAAGCAGCTTGACGCCCTCACCAGAAGCAGATGCTGGCACTATGTTTATTATACATCCTTCAGTACAATAAGCCAAATAAACCTCTTTTTCTTATAAATTACCCAGTCTCAGGTAATAATTTTATAGCAATACAAACAGAATAAAGCAAAATCTTTAAGGAACCCTCAAGCTCGTTACTTTTGTGAAGCCTGTTCTCACTCTTCTGAGCCTCAGGAATACTCATAATGTAGGATGCTAGTTTGGCATTTAGCACATTGTACTTTTATAGTTAGTTACTGCTTTATATTTCTTTTCCGTTCAATTATACTGCCACTTCCTACAGTTCTTGACTATGTTTTTTCATTGAGAGACTCCAATATATAAATAGAATTAGTTCGTAAATGCTTTTGGTAAGTTAGTTATTTAGAGATCACAATTCTATTTCCCATAGGAAAACAAATACTGTTAGTATTCCATGACAGTTAACTCTATTAGCAATATTATTGACTAAATAGGCTTTTCAGCAGGCAATAAACAAGATTTGAGTGAGGCTAGTGGTGGGGTTAACCAAAATATCATAGCTAGTATTTGTTTCTTTATTTCGTTAATATAATGCATTCCATTTTAATTATGGAAACATTGGCTGTTTCTCTCTCATTCTTATTCCACAAACCTTAAAGTATCATCTTGACTATAAGAAGGGAATAGAAATATAGCATGGCTTGTTTCACACTTCTTTTCTATAGTTTATTTCCATTTCTTAAACATTGAGGCAAGTACATGGTTTCTTGTAGAACATACCTCATATTTTTTTTTAAGCCAGAAATTTGTTTTGGAATATCATGAGTTGAATCTGTAACAATTGGTGATATTTATGTTAACACTTTAAAACAATGTGTTAGTTTATAGAGTTATACATTTATATATATCATATATATAGTTGAAGAATCAAGAAAATGTTTATAAAACATGGAGCTTAATGTTTTATCCCATGGGGTCAAGATATTTTAACTAATTGGGGTGCACATTTGATGTCATTGCCAATAAGGTCAAGGTCATATCAGACAGGTTGGCCAAGAAGTTAGCCAGCATACTTTGAATCTTATATACCTACTATTAATATTCTCTGAAATATATCTCCTATTTCTATTATGCTAATTGTTCTGGGAATCTTCTAGTGATACATTAAAAACAACAATGAAAGAAAAAAACAATAACAAGAACAAAACAAGTGACAGCAACAACAACAAAACCAATGTTGCCTAAGTACTATAAGGAAGCATCTGGCACTACTCAGCATGAGAGTATGAGCATAGACATCTTGTCAAGAAACAGTTTTGACTGTAAATTTCAGGAAAACTGCAAAATAACAGCAACAGATTGCCATCCATTCTTTCATTCATTAGTAATATTTATCGCAGTATCCTACGTGGCTGTCTCCATGTTAGTATGTTGTAGTTATTCACTGGATAGTAAATAGACATGATTTTTCCCCTGGTGCATTTTGGTAATAAACAACAAAAATTATGTTATTTTAAACATAGGAGCCAATCTAGAAATGTAAATAGATTTAATGGCCTCACTAAAAATATAGAAATAGCTGTGATAAGTTTTAAAGGAGAAAAATGTTTTCTTGATGTGTCTGAGTATAACATGATCAATGAGAAGTAGCCAATATGCTTAAAACTTTAATATAACCTTATAATTGATAATGCCAAATTCAAAAGCTCATTTCAAATTGCTTATTTTTTTTTATATTGGTCTACAATTTAGAGTTTTAAAAATGAATTCTCATCCATTATCAAGGTAATCCCATGAGGAATGTGTGATTAATAGCATCTCCACTTTACGCTCTGTTGATTGAGACTTAAGGTGATGAGGTGAATTCTTCCAGGCTACATTTACTAAGCATTTATTTGTAATCATATTTTCTTCTAGAAGATAGAGATTCAGAGATAAATACAAATTAACTTGTTTGTTCTTTAACCTGATACTTCCCCATCTTCTCACTTGGAAGTTCAGGTAAGAAGCTCCTATTTACTGCTCTGTCAGAGAATTTGTTTCCAAGAGCTCTTTTTTTGCCCCCTAGTGTTTCTAACTTCATTGACCCCAGGTCAAATAATATCTGAAAAGAAACAGAAGATTTGGGATTTTCTAGGCAAACACAAAACACTGAGTTGGGACATTGAGATTGCTGTGGTTTCATCACAACTAACTTTTGGGGTTTTTCTTCAAAGTTATTTTAAAAATATTTTCATCTACATGCATTGTCTTCAGGGAAAGGAGGAGAGTTTCCACATGAAATTTCTCTTAATCCTTGGGGCATTGTTGGTGTTGTGTTTGTAATACATAGTTAACTTTTCCATTTTTCTACTCTTAGTTGATTCTCAGGTTCCTTGTGTGTGTGCCTCAGCTTGCCCCAGTGATGTATTTTTACCCTCTATGTAGTTAAGATGCAACAGTTTGAAAACTGACTTTGTTCTCTTTCTCTCAAATCTACTCTTGCCCCTTGAGTCTCAATTTTAGTATATCCATTAAACCAGTTCATAAAACTAGAAATGTAGGCATTATCGTGAAACTCTGATTTTTCTTCCACTAAAAGCCAATCAGTTGCTGGTTATTTCTCCCACTTGTAGTACTCTCTACTTCAGTGACAATACTTCATGACAGGCCACACTCTTGTGTGACCGTACTCAAACATAGGCACATCTCTGTGGTTCTAGTCAAGTTACCTATTGGTCTATTATTCATATAAATCAGGACGATATTTCCAAAATTCAAAATTGATCGTGCGATTACCCCACCTACAGTGCTTTTACAAATCTGTTACTGTTTGGGCTCCTCTCTTATCACATGCTATTCCTATAGCTGTACCATATGCAATACTTGCTGACACTGGTGCTAAAGAGATTGATAAAAGGTGAAGACAAAATGACATTTTTTTCAGCCTAACTCAGGAATGATCCCAAGACATATTAGCATATTCATCACACTGTTATTCTGTCTTAACTGAAGACACTTCATGCAAGGGGGTGGGTAAGATTTGGAGAGAAATTTAAAAAGAGAATTATGAGCTGTGAGTAAAATCTAGAAAACAAAATATACAGTTAGGCCTTCTTTTATTTTGAATTCTTTCTTTAACCCCACACTCTGAGTCAAGACAAGATATTGGAGATTATCCCCCTCGCAACATATTTTTTTTTTACTTCGGCATATTATGGGGGTACAGATTTTAAGGTTTCAAAAGATGCCCTTTCCTCCCTTCTCCCCACAAGTCTGAGTTTCCAACGTGACCATCCCCCAGATGGTGCACATCTCACTCATTATGTATGTATACACCGGCTCCCCTCCCCCTCCCACCTGCCCAATACCCTATTACTGTATTTCCTATGTGTCCACTTAGGTGCTGCTCAGTTAATACCAGTTTGCTGGTGAGTATATGTGGTGCTTGTTTTTCCATTCTTGGGATACTTCACTTAGTAGTATGGGTTCCAGCTCTAACCAGGAAAATACAACATATTTTTAACTTATTCTTTTGCTGACCTCCTGACAGGCCACACTCTTTTCTTCTCTCTACCTCTTTTCTCAACTGAGATTTCTGCATCTCAGTATGTGGAGGAGACTCAGCCCTATGAACATTTCCTTTAAGATAAGTTAGGCATAGAATATGAAATCCCACTTACACTTATGTGTGTCCCTATTAGTAGAAATAATTATGCAGATTGAATAATTTTAAAACATTTAATACCTAAGTAAATCAAATTTTACTTAGCAATATGAAATGTCTGTCACTACATATATGGATGACAGAGTCACATAATTCTTTTCACTTATTGTTTTCAAAATATTGATTAAGGATTTTAGGATGACTAAATATTTAAAATAGCAGATGTACATATAAAATAATTAAAATTTAAAATAAGCACTGTCTTATTCTGTGACAATGTTTGCTCATCTTTCTTTGACTTATATGTTTCTTTTCCAAGGTACATTCAATCTCAACAGTGTGCTTAAATAAGGTTGTTTTGAAAACCATCTGCAAGTTTCATACAAGGCACCTGCTCTTGTAATGATGAAATGTCTTTTTAAATGCAATAAAAAATAATGATGTTCAGTTTTAATCACTTCAAAGTCTATGGCTTATATAGAATAAGTTTGTTCCTCACATCCCAGTTCTTTCTTTCTGTTTAGCTCTTCCATCTATAAAATATTTCTGTCTCTGTCTTTATTTTTCAGGAGAAATGTATACATACCTACACTCACACACACATGTATATACATATGCAATGACATATTTGTTTTTATATATCATATTTAAAGGCTATATATCCTATGGTCACATATTGATATATGATTTTATCATCTTCGTTTGGTCATTCAAAATTTACCATATTTATATCATCAATGTATGGTATATTCCATCCATTAACTGAATTAAACTTGCATTTTATTTCCTGTAAGTACCCAGAGAAATTGCTTCAAACTTCAGCCTATTTTAGATGTTGTTCTCTTTAAAAAATATTAATTTCATTATAAGAAAACAGAATCTATGAACAAAAAGATTTTTGGTTCTCTTTAAAGTTTCAATTATGGTTTGAAGTAACTTTATAGAATAAGAAATAAACTAGGAAGTATCACTTGGAATGACAGTCGTAAAGCAGAAATATGTCTCATACTTTTTCTTTTCCTTTTTGCTTGGAGACATAGTACTCAATTCAAAAAGGGCTGGAGTAAGAGGGGAAGACTTAACAATCTATTCACATGCATCCCCTTTGTTAGGTATAATTATTAAGTGTATACAAGGAATAGTTATAAGATTTTGTACCCATTATTTCATTAAATTATCATCAAATTCATGTTTGTGTACATGTGTATGTATAATTTAAAATATCTTCTTCATGATTTGAAATGCCTAATTATGAAGTACTTTACTATGTTGTACTAGTGCTTTAAAATTTTTTGCAATAGAATCTATTTTGCAATAGAATCTATTTTGGTATTAATATTGCAACCTAGTTGTTTCTTTCATTAAGTACATTTCAAAAATACTTTTCATCATCTACTTATTCTATTCTTTTCATTCTTTTGTGTTTTGAGTGAGTGCCTTCAAAAGTATATACAAAATTATTTTATTATTTTATTTTTAATTTTATCACTATTTTAATTAGGACAGTCAAGCCTTGGTTCCCAAATTTTACTTTATTTTATGCTTCATTAATATTGTTTTAATTAAAAAATCAAAATTATATACATTTGTGGGTATAGTGATATTTAGATATACGTATACAATGTGAAATAAAAGGATTTGTTTTTAATTCAGACTTATAATCCTTATCGTAAGTGGACTGATTGGTGAAATAAATATATTTATTGTGATTATTGATTTATTTGTATATAATTTTATCCTATCATCTTTTAAAATATATATTTATACAATTATTCTATGTCTTTTTATTAGCCAATTCTTCTGTCTTTTTGATTAAAGTTTTAAATTTTTTCTCATATAATTTAGAAAGAATACACACTATTTCTGGTTTTTTAATAGTTACCCTCATAATTTTAAGAGTCATACAGAGTCAAACCACAAACTCCAAACTTACTTAGTATCTCTCTCTCCTTCAGAAATTTATAAGCACATATATCCATTTAACTACCTCAATTACCCTGTTTTGATTAATTCACAGTGTGGTAGTCTTTCCTATCTTATATGAAGGATATTGCTGTTGATTATTTTAGTTCCATGTCATTGTTATGCCTTCCAAATTAGTAATGATTACCATTATAATTTTCTGTAAACAGCTATTGAGATTCACTTCTGTACTTAGCAGTTTATATACTCAGAATTACTTCTTTCATACCAGATTGAAGTCTCGGATAACTGTTTTCCTTCCTATGTTCATCCTGTAAAAGTGCCTTTATTGAAGAATCTGTTAATATAAATTCAATTACTTTTTATTTTACTGGACATTATTTATCTTTTATATTTGAATAATAGTATAACTGGCTATAAAATGTTCCTTTGAAATAATGTTTTCTCTCAAGAAGTTGCAGGTGTTTTTCTACTGTTTTGGCTTCAGCTGTTCAGATGAAAAATGTTCATGGTGTCTTAGTTCCACTTCCTCCTTTGGAAAACCCTAAGCTTGGTCCCTGTCCCCTGCCTGGACTTTAAATCCCAAGCAACTAGAACAAATCCTACTCTAGTTTCCTTTTTTTGTGTGTGTGGTGGGGTGGGGGTGGGGGCTCCAACTCTATTATTTTTCTTACATAACAAGTTACCATAAACTCAGCAGTCTAAAAGAACACATGTTTTTTTATCTAATAGTTCTGTTAATCAGAAGTCTGGGCACAGCTTAATTCAGTCTTCTGCTTCAGGGTTTCCCTAGGCTGCCATCCAGGTGTTAGTCAGCACTACCATCTCATCAGAAGTTTGAGTGAGAATCTAAATTATGTTTCCAAGCTGTATTGGTCATTGGAAGAATTTATGTCAATAGAGAGTGACTCTCTCTCCATTGCCAGCCTAGAAGAAATGAGCTGCCAAATTGTGAGAAGACTGATGGAGAGATCCACATGGCAGGGATCTGCTGATGGCCTCCAGGAACTGGGAGCAGCCTCTGGCTTACAATCAGTGGGAAAATGAGGATCCAAGTCCTACAGCAGGAAGGAAATGATTTCCATCCTCCAATGGAATAAGTTAGGGAGTAGGTTCTTCTCCAGTTGAGTCTCTAGGTGAAAAAGCAGCCCAGACTGCATTTTGATTGTAGCCTTGTGAGTCCCTGAGTACAAGGACTCAGCTAAGAATTACCTAGACCCATAACCTAAGAAAATTGAGAAATAATAAATATGTGTGTAGTTTTGTTAAATTTATAGTAATGCACTACACAGCAATGGAAAATTAAGACAACAACTGTCCCAGTTACCTAGAACTGAAGCAGTTCCCAAGACATGAGAGTTACATTTTAAATCTAGGATAGTCATGGGCAAACTGGGACAAATTTGCTTTCTTAAAATTCCTCTACTTCCTTGTTGGCTCAGATGTGTGTATTGAAAGACAGTTGGTACATATATTTTTTTGCCAAAATTTCTAGAGTTTTCACACAAAGAATTATTTTTTTTCATGATATGTACTTTGCAATATTTGTGGGAAGAGAAGTCCCTGAATGGAGCTATGGAATTAACAGAATTTAAGTTGCTATATTTCAAAGGATAATATTATGACCAGGCAATGACCTTTTAAAAAGGTAGAACAACCAAATTGTAACATGATTGTATATGGCCAATATATTATTCTGTCAGCATATTTATAAAATTAATGTGAACCTTGTGAGGAGAGGAGATACATCAAACTAAAGAGGCAATATTTTTTTGAAACAAAATATTTTATTTATGCAATGAAATATTTAACAATGTAGAATAAACACACCCACAAATGTACATACATATAAATACACATGTATATATATATGTGTGTGTCTGTATTAATATATGTATATATATGTGTGTATGCATACATATATAGGAATACATATATCTACATAAACAAATGCACATTTACCTGCCATCTAAAGCAAAATATACCTAGCACTCTTTATTTTGGTTTTTAGGCTGACCAAAATAAAGAGGCAATATTAACCTTTAGGTTTATCAGGTAGATATAGCATGACAATTTTGTTTTAAAAATTACAGTTGATTTAATATTAAAGACTATTCTTCCAGTTATCATACCTATTTCTGTATTTATGATTTCATTTGGGGAAATATAAATGATCCTGTGGTCCCTTAATGGCTGTGCTCTCTGAGCCTTTGCCAAGTGTTGACAGGTGTCTTAAACAAGAGCCAAGCCATGTTGGCACACTCCTCAGATTTATTCCCTGGTCCAATCAGACAGCACTTAGACTAGCAGACACACAAAGACTATCTGAGACACATGCCAAGATGTATCCTTTCAAATTCTGCCAGCTTCTTACACCAGGCTGCATGTTGCCTAGTGAACAGTATGCTGTGTGGGTTGCAGTAACCGCTACAAGAAAACACATCTTGGTACCTATCCACAAATTCCTTCTTTGACCTACTGAGCCAGAGATTGAATCAAGAACTATGGGATTCACCAGCATGTCCTGGTATGAACCTGCACTGGAGATTAGCTATGGAACCATTTTTAAAAACCTTCTAAAAGAGTGAAATGAGTTAAATAATCATATAGAGTAGGGACTAAGAGCTCAATATTCTGAGTTCAAATCTAAGCTCTGACACCTAGAGGCGTATGACCATGGGCAAATTGACCTCATTAAGAATCTCTTTTCCTAAATCTCATCCCTAAAATGGGGATAATAATATTACCTACTTCATTAGGCAGTTGTAAAGATCAAATGAATTAATATTCCTAAAACATGTAGAGTAGCATCCAGCATATTATAATCATTATATAAATGTCCACTGTTATTGTTATTCCCTTACTGATTATATTAAAATCACAGGTATATACCATGATTCCCCGAAAATAAAACAGGGTCTTATATTTGTTTTTCCTCAAGAAGACACCCTAGGGCTTATTTTCAGGAGATGTGTTATTTTTTTTAAGTACAGTACAACAATCTACATTTATTGAAATATAGTTAAGTTGTCGTCTTCTGGAAAATCATCATAACTCTCCAACCCCGAATTCCATCCTGAATTTCTTGCGACTCCTTTAGAACCATTGGCCCCAATCTCTCATTTCCTTTAGAACCATTGGCCCCAATCTCTCATGTCGAGCGAGCAATAGAGCTCTCATAGGGAAGATGAAAAGGGTTGCTCCTCTTCTTTACCGCTCTGCGATGAAATGCATGGGTTTGTGCAGATATGCTGCATAGCCACACCCATCACTAGGTCTTATTTTCGGGGTAAGGCGTATATTGCACACATGCTTAGAAATCCTGCTAGGGCGTATTTTAAGGGTAGGTCTTATTTTCAGGGAAACACAATAAATAGTTTCAAAAGCATTACCCTGTTTTTGTAAAACTGATGAAACCAAAGAAAGGAGGTTGTTCTTATTTTTATTAGATAGGATGTTATCAAGATAAGTAATTTCTGAGAGAGTATAAAATAGAAAATGAAATAGTACAGATTACATAGGCATCATGGATAGATTTAGAGAGTTATGTGTTTTGGTGCTTACTAGGTATGCACCAGCACATACATGCCATGGATTACAAATACAAACTTCAGTGAACAGGAGAATTACCTGGGGAACTTTGAACAATAACTGTTGTTAAATGGCACCCTGGAAGATTCTGATTCAGTGACTCTGGGATGGGTTTAGGGAATAGACATTATTAAGAAGCTTCTTAAGTGATTCTCAGGGTCAGGAAGGTTTAAATAACGCTGATTGGGAAAAAAAAATTACTGAAGATGTTGAGCCTGCCTTGATCCAGGACTACGTATTAGGAAGCCTTGGATAGTCTATTCGACTGCATTAAGTATGACATGGTTGATAATTGTCTAGTTTGCACTTCTGTGAAAGTCTCTAAAGAAATCTGTTTTTAATTACTTGCTTGAATATCTTAAAACTATTCCATTCCTCTGCCAGCCACCAAACAGCCCAGCTTATCAAATGGAAGAGCTGATAGTCTGATTCTAATGAAAAAACCAGTGTGCATGCCTTGAGATAGATCATTTTAGTGAATTGGTTGTTTAATTCATTACAACATATTCACCTTTTGTGTTTTGTTAAATATTTAATGATGTATATTGAGTCACTTTGTATACTTACACATTTATTTTTATTTTGGTGAAATTATTCCACTTGAAATATATTTATAATTAAAAAAAAACACATTATGTCATCACACTGAATAGAGTGATGGCAATGAAATAACAGTAGAGCTGGTATTATCTCAAAGATCAGCTGGACCCACATTCTCATTTTATAGATGAGAAGAAGAACCTAAGATTCTCAAATGTTAATTGACCTTTACAAGGTCTCAGATCTCATTAGTGGCTTTTCAAATTCTAGAAAACTGTTTGTCTGAATGCCGAGCCAATCCCCTTCACTAAGCTCTTTGGCCTTCAAATTAAATCTAAGTTCGCGTATTTTGTTGTTACATTTTTATTAATATTTAAAGAGGAAATTTGAAGGTTATACAAATGAAAATTTTCTACGATTAAATTTCTCATTAAAAATCTAATGGGATGTTTAAATAAGTCTTTGAACGTCATTAATTTGCCAATCCCAAATACCTTATTTTTGCAAATGAGAATCCTATTTAATAAGACCTTTTTAATATAAGCAGATGAAATTGAATCTACTTTTCTTACTGTGAATATTATAATAAGAAGATTGTTGGCTGGTGACTAAGTGGTCTCAGAAAGCTTCATTTTTTCCCTCTCTCTCTCTTTTTGCCCAGATTGAGTTAATTCACTTCATTAGAGCATGCTAGACAGACACGGGGAGCAGAGCTTTGCCAGCTCTGTAAATCCTACCTTTCTTAGCTTAGACCAGGCGGAACAGATACAGAGAATCTGCCGGGGGAGGGGCGGGAGCCGGGGTGGGGGGAGTGACCACCTAGAAGGGCACCTGTAGAGAATAGGTTAATAGAATCTTTTCTAGTACAGGATTTATAAAAGAATAATAAATATGGACTGAATTCTGCTTGACCTTTAATTTAATAAGAAGAAAGTTTTTTCAAAAGAACACAAAACCTAACAAGGTAAATATCACAGAAAGGGCACAGAGCACATCCAAAGGTTTCACATGATTTCAATGTTATTGGATAAGATATTATTTTTCCTTAACTTTTTGTGCTTATACTGTAATCCTTAAAACTTTTAGCTTAGTATCAATTCTTAAATTAATAGACATTTATAGAGTAGTTTGATTTTTACTGAAAATTAAACAGAAAGTACAGAGTTCATATATACATATACTCCCTACCCACTTTAATTTGCTCTCTTATTAACACATTGCTTTGGTGTGGCACATTTACACAATTGATGAACTCATATTGATACATTATTATTAACTAATATCTATAGATTACATTAGGATTCTCATTTCATGCTTATAGTTTTATAAATTTTGACAAATGCTTACTTTTATGTACTCATTATTCCAGTATCATAAAACATAGTTTTTCTGCCCCCCAAATCTTGTACTTCAAATATTTATTCTTCCCACCAAACCCTCCGACAACTATTATAATAATTTTCTTAAGTCTTATGTCATCTTGCTGTTTCTGGAATGTCATGTAGTTGCAATCATACAATATGTAACCTTTTTAGGCTGACTTCTTTCATTTTAGCAATATACATTTAATGTTCCTCCATGTCTTTTGGAGACTTGGTAGCTCATTTTTTGTTGTTGTTGAATGATATTTTATTATATGGGTGTACCACTGTTTTGTTTTTAGGGTAATGCTGACCTCAGAGAATGTTTAGAAAATGTTCTGTTACTTCTACTTTCTAGAATAGATTGTTGTAGGGAACTGGCCTTAAATGTTTGGTAGAATTCACCAGTGAAAATATATGGGCATTCCATGCTTTCTGTTTTGGATTATTATTAATTTTTGATTCAATTTCTTTAAAGACTATTCAGATGATCTGTTTCTCCTTGTGTGAGTTTTGGTAAATTGTGTCTTTGAAGAAATTGGTCCATTCCATTTAAGTTATTAAATTTTTGAGCATAGAGTTGTTCATAATATTTCTTAAACAACCATTAATATCCATGGGGCCAGCAATGTTGACCTCTCTTTTATTTCTGATATTAGTAATTTGTGCCTTCTCTGTTTTTGTTTTCATATGAGGGGTAGGGGCTTTATCAATCTGAATGGGGGTTTATCAATCTTATTAATCTTTCCAAGAAACCAGCTTTTGGTCTCTGGTTTTCTCCATTTCCCTGGTTTCAATTAGATTGATTTCTGATCTGATTTTTATTATTTCTTTTCCTCTAGCTCATTTTAGATTTAATTTTCTCTTCTATTCCTAGTTTCTGGAGGTTGAAGTATATATAAATTATTATTTTAAAATATATACATTCAATGACATACATTTTGTTCTGGGTACTGCATTCAATGCTTCCCACATATAGTGATAAATCAAACTTTCATTTCATTTAGTTAAAATGTTTCTAGACTTATCTTGAAAATTTTTATTGTTCCATGTGTTATTTGGTGGTCACCAATATCTCCAAATATTTAAGGATACTCCAGCTAGTCTTCTTTTATTGATTTTTACTTTAATTCCACTGTGATCAGAGAGCATACTTTGCATTATGTCTGTTTTTGTTGTTGTTGTTGTTAATTTGTTAAGGTGAGTTTAATGGCCTTATAATGGCCAGATTATCATATTAATATATCTTGGCAAAATGCCATATGAGCTTGAGAAGAATGTGTGTTTTTCTGCTGTTTGATGAAATATTCTATAAATGGTCAATTAGATCCAGTTGATTGATGGTTACATTTATTTTAAAATCATTACTTATTTTCTGCCTGTTGTATCTGTCCATTACATATAGATGGGTGTTGAAGTCTCCAAAATCATGGATTTATCTATTTATTCTTGAAGTTCTATAAGTTTCTGCCTCATACATTTGACACTGTTGTTAGGCGCATGCGTATTAAAGATTGTTATGTCTTCTTGAAGAATTAACCCTTTTATCACTATGTAATGCAGCTATTTATATCTTACAAATTTTATTTCTCTGAAATCTACTGTAAGTGAAAGTAATATAGCTTCTCCAGCTTTTTTTGATAAATGTTAGCCTAGTTTATCTTTCTCGATATCTTACTTTTAGTCAATATGTGTCATTATATTTAAATTGGGTTTCTTTTATACAACATACGATGATGGGTCTTAAATTTTCTACTCTCTGAGCTTCTGTATTTTAATTATTATATTTAGATTATTCTGATTTAAAGTGTTTTATTACTAATAATTTCATTTCAATCTACCATATTTTTAACTATGATATATTCTGTGTTGTTCTTGTTTGTTGTTTTTTGTTTCCTTTTTGTCTACCACTTTTTGTGTTTAAATGAGACTTTTATGATTCCTTCTTTCTCCTCTATTAGCATACCAATTATACTTTTAAAAAAATCAGTGGTTTCTGTAGAGTTTGCAATATACATTTACAAGTAATCCAAGTCCCCCTTTCAATAACACTGTGATACTTTACAGGTAGTGCAAGTACCTTATACAGAGTATTCCCAATTCTTCTCTCCCATTGCTTATAACATAGCTATCATTTAGTTCACTTATCCATGAGCTATAACCAATACATTGCTGTTGTTATTATTTTGAACAAATTGTTATCTGTTAAATTAAGAGTAAAGAAGAATTATTTTACCTTTACTAATTCCTTCTCCAATGCTCTTATTTTCTTTATGTAGAACTGAATTTCTGATCTATATTATTTTTCTTTTCTCTGACTAACTTCTTTTAACATTTCTTATGAAGCAGACCTACTGGAAACAAATTTGTCTGTTTTGTGTGTCTGAGAATGTATTTATTTTTACTTCATATTTGAAGGATAATTTCTCTAGGTATTGAATTCTAGGTTGGTGTTTTAATGTTTTGTTTCATTTTCTTTTAACACTTTGAATATTTTGCTCCACTGTCTTCTTGCTTGCATAGTTTCCAAAGAAAGTGTCAATGTAATTATTATCTTTGTTCTTCCATGCTATGTTGTTTCCCACCCCCTTCTGGCTTCTTTCCAGATTTCCTCTTTCTCTTTGATTTTCTACGGTTTTGATGTGACTGGTATGAACAAATGCAGATTTTTGGTATTTATCTTGTTAGGTATACTGTGAGATTCCAGAATCTGTGGTTTGATGTCTACCATTAATTTTAAAAAATTATCAGCCATTATTACTCCAACTATCTCTTCTGTTCCTTTTTCTCATTCTTTCCCTTCTGGTATTTCCATTGCACATGTGCTACACTTTGTATAATTGTTGCACAGTTCTTATATATTCCCTTTCATATTTTTCATTTTTTTCTCTTTTCAATTCTGTTTAGAAGAGTTTATTGCCATATCTTCAGGCTCATTGATTATTTCCTTGACTATGTCTAGTCTACTGATGAGCCCATGAAAAGCATTCTTCATTTCTGTTACAGTGTTTTATATTTCTAGCATTTCCTTTTGATTCTTTCTTATAGTTTCCATCTCTTTGCCTACATTTCCCATCTGTTTTTACATATTGTCCACATTCCCTATTTAGTATTTTTAAATTTCCAGTCTGAAAATTTCAAATTCTCTGACATTTCTGAGTTTGGTTCTAACGCTTGCCTTCAGACTGTGATTTTGTTTGTTTGTTTGCTTTCACCTGTTCAGCATGATATATGTATTATATATATACATATATATATATATATTATATAGTTGTTGTTGTTAAAAGTTGTTGTTGTTGCCATACATGATGTGTCAAGTAAAAGAAAATGAGGTTTTATTTTTATCTGGCTAGAAATTAGGATGTATTCACTGTTTGCTGTTGCCATGGTGTCAGAGGCTACAATTCCCTCTGGTTCCTTTGTTTTTGTCTTTCCTATTACTGTGTGTCCTTAGAACCTCCTTAAATAGAGTCTAAGGCTTATAGTGTTTTTAGTGATGATCTTTTGTTATACAGTGGCATTATTGATGTGGTGGGAGGGTGTGGGCATTGTGGAAGTATTGTCTGATACTACAATTAAGTCTCAGTCTGGACATTTCACTTCTGTCTTCAGGTCAGTTAGGTTTAGATAAACTCTAATAGGTTAGATTCTTATGACATAGTCTCATAGTTTGCACTGAGGTCAGGAGATGTTAAAGAGAACAGAGTGCTTCTGAGGGTATTTCAATACAGTTACTTCTTTTCCCCTTTCTTTTAGGAAGCAAGTTGGGTTTTTCTCAGATTTTCACTGTAGAAACCTGGTAGGGCTTCTGGAAACGGAACTCAGAAAGTGTGCCACTCCCCAAGTCTGGGCCTCTAAGACACTTTTAAATTTCAATCTAAGTTTGAACTGCATTTTGATTACTTTTATGTGGAGGGAGAAACTGATAGCAAGATTATCTATTAAATTATTTACATGAAGTTATTACTAAAATTTTATATCAGAATTTACATAAAGGCATAAGGTATTTAATTATTTTAGAGATAAATAGAAACATCTCTATTTCCACTAATAAAATAGGTATATTTTTATACACTGTGGCATATCCCTATCTACTGCATACAATGACCAAAAATATAACATTGGAAGATTTTTGTAGCTGAGACAATGTTTGTGAAACTTAGGATATAAAACGTAAGTTTTATATACCCCAGTATAAGAAATAAATAATTTAAAAACAATTAACTATACCCAATGAAATATGTACAGATCCTAAAAAAATCATTCTAATTTATCGATTTATACCATTGTAAATAAAATGAAATATCACATTATTTTTTTCACTTACACCATGTGACAGGATCGATGCTTAAACTTCCAGTGAACAACACGTGGTTTATCATGATCAAATAAATGTTTGAAAAGGAGCAGCATATACTGTTGAATATGCTGTTGAATGCATAACTCTGAGACAGATACAGAGTTTGTAAATACAAAGCATATATAACACTATTAATACTTTACATACTGTATTAAGTTTAGAAGAGTCAATACATGTTTCTGCTACTTTTTAAATACATTTGAATATTAATTGAAATAATAGTAACTCAGAAACACATACAATTCTTATATATCATAACTGATAAAGTATAAGTGACAGTATTTAAAATTAAATTTATATTTGAATTAATTCAAAATTAACTTGACTTTCATGTGATAATTGGGTGTCTGCACATGCACTGGTCTGTATCTTAAGAAAACACATCCAAGCATTTTTATTTATATAAAAATAACCATTGGAATTATCAGAATAGTTATTTATAAATCTTTTTCCCACTTTCCCAAAATGGTGACTGGAGAGTGATGATCATCAGTGTGTCTGAGATGGTCTCAATGGTCAAGAGGGTTGGCATATCTGGATAGGTCACTGTGCAGGCTTGCCAATATTTCAGGAGTTTTCCTTCCTACCTGATTTTATGGGGTGATCATCATAGCTTCTCATTTCTTCTGTATATCCTTCTAGGTTTGGGTAAAATTTTGTTTCATCGTTGGCCATAGTATGGGAGGGATGGTTATTGTGGACAAAATGGGGAAAGATGATGGCTCTCCAAGGCTCTAGTGCAATATTTGGATTCCCCAGCTCTTGGCATGTCTTACTGCTTGTGTGTTTCAGTAACTTTCAAAGAACTGTGAAATCCAGAGCCACGGCAAGTATCACTTTTTTAGGAATCTGTCATTCCAGCCCCTGTCCTAGTGCTTCCTGTCCTTTTCCCATCTGATAAAAAAAAAAAAAAATCCACTTGAATGATTTGCCATGTTTGGACACAGCCTGGGAAGGAGGTTATCTGTATGCCAGAGTTACTCTTTCTTCATTCCTCACAGTCTTTCTCCAGACAAGGTTCAAATCTTTGTGTAACCCTTAGTACTCTATGACATTTGGCAAGCGTTTCCTTTTCATAGCCTGAGTATTCTACCTACAAAATAGACAGTAATATTAAAAACAACAACAACAACAACAGTATAGGAATAGTAAAAAGTAGTACCTGTGAAAATTAAATGAGACAATGCTATTAGTTCAATATATTACATAAAATAAACACTAAATAGAGGGTACTTTTTACCTGTTATCTTTCTCTTTCTAAAGCTTAATTTGAAAATGGTTAGACATGTTTCCCCAGTTTCTACTAGTGTTTTTTAGGTAGGTATTGAATACTTGTTGAGTGACTGTTTACATGATTATGCAGTGATAGCTTGTCCAGTTTAATCTGTTTATAAAGCTAAATCTTGTGAAAACTAGAACGTGTAAACTAGGAGGACAGGGACTTGGTTTTCTTAATGCAATATCCCCAGTGCCTTAGTGAGTGCCTAGAACATAGTGTATGCTTGATAAATATTATGTATTTAAAACACTAGAGACTATGCTTTTGGAATCATAAAGAAAGCATGACTCTTAGAACAAGGAGACATGTCTAGGTAGCTGGATAGATTAGTATTTAAGAGCTGTTATATAGAGTGATTGTTTTTCATTCTTTTATGATGTAATCTATCCACTTTCATCAGAAGTATAACATAGATTGTAGTTACATAGTTAGCATAGGTCGTAATGTCCCAACATCAACATTGACAAGGATGCTTTGTAAGTCCTGTTCCCAATGTTAAAAAGCAAATAAGAGAAAATTTTTCCAGCATCATCAGGCCTAGAGTAAACCTTTCTCATTATCAAGGAAGGATTATGAATCTATGGCCGACACGGAGGGAGTACATGGAGTTCCTGATTTCCAAACCTCTGCTTAATGTAGCATTAAATAAGGATTATGGGCAGGGCTTGGTGGCTAATGCCTATAATTCCAGCAATTTGGGAGGCCAAGATGAGAGGATCACTTGAGGCCAGAAGTTTGAAATAAGCCTGGGCAACTTAGAAACACCACATATCTACAAAAAATTTAAACAAGTATATTATCAGTGCATGGTGGCTGTGCCTGTAGTCCTAGTAACGTGGAAATCAGGGAAGGGAAGATCACTTGAGCTCAGGTGTTCAAAATTACTTGAACTATGATCAGGCTACTGTACCCTAAGCCTAGGCCACAGACCACAAACCAAAAAAAAAAAAAAAAGAGGAATTCTGCTTATTTTTCTATAACCTGGATTTAAACCATTTATGATTGTTTTTTATTTTCTCTATTTTAAAATTCTTTTGGAACTCTAAATGTCTTAAGTTCATATCTCCATATTTCACACAGTTCTTGACATATAGAAGGTGCCCAATAAAGGCTTGTTAGACTTGCTTCATAATGATTATTTTAAAAATAAATCTCTCATTGCCAGATGATTTAGAATGACTAAATTAGTAATTTTACTCTTAATATGCCTATAAAACATGCTTCAATTTTCTACCACCTCTTGAGAACTCAAAAACATGAGTGGAAATTCGCAGTGCAGACAGTAAAAAGCACAGCTGGTAAACCACAGGGCAAATTTGCAAACCCTTGTGTTGCTTGATTTAGTTCAGTTAATTACTGTTTATTTTGAATAATTATGCTATAGTCTGTAGTTTAAAAAACATTTTTGTCTGAGCAAATTGATAGAAATATTTATCAATGTCTTTAGTTAATGCTTTAATTTCCCCAAGATAATCACTGTAGAATGCAAAATTTAGCTCACTGGTCTACATAACAGGAGTTGATATATGCTTAGCCTTCTCTTTTAAGTATTTTTTGCTTTATCTTGGTTTTGAAGAAGCAATGAATATTAGTGGTAAGCCTGGGAATTCTGACTACCATCTGCTAATCCACCTGCTAAGCCCGTGCATCAGTGATGTTCAGGTGTCATTGAACAAAGGCATTGTTTCTGGCATTAAAGTAAATCTGTAAATGTTCTGGTTTTAACGGATTTACATTACTCCTCTTTGCACAGTTGGTTGCCCTCAAACACATGGATTTAAAGAATAAAACCCAAAGGGAAATGTTTTGTTACCTAAAACTTTCTTCTGTCCTTAAAATTTTATTTTAAATGGTAATTGCTGCTGCAAGATGTATGCCTTTCCCAGTGTTAATCAAAGATAAAATGATGAAATAAAACAATGGCTGTTTCTTTTGTCGTTGATTGTGGTAGGAATAGACAAACACCTTAGCATTCACACTTTCACTCTTAATCAGACACTTACCACCTCTTCCCATTCTGTAGTTCTCTGCCTAATATGGCTCAGGTGTAGGGAGAATTTTCTAACTTACCTTAATCTAGAGAAATTTAGTTAGGAAGCTGGAGCTGCCAATGATGCTGTAGTCATCTCCTATAAGCAAGGTGCTTGACCCTCAGTCACCCAAGGATATGAACTCCTGCATGAAATTACTACAAAATTACTACAAAATTTATGTGGTATTTAGTTTGGCTCCTATCAATATATACAGCTATAATTAAAATCATATATTTTTCCATAAACACAAAAGAGTCCTGAAGAAAGAAACACAGATCGATCACTATCTGAGTATCATTGTTCCTGAATGGCTCTGGTCTTAGAGTCAATAAACAGGCTTAGAATATCAAGCCAGCATGATTTGATCATGAGAGAGGTGCTTGCCAAAAATCACCCTCTCTGTCCTTTTAAACCATGATTCATTCTTCTAAATATACACATATGGAAGTAATATTCACAGGGCATAAGACAGGTGTGAGTGGGGCACGTGGGGATGGGCAAATTCACACCCAATGGATGTCGTAATGATGTCTGGGGGTTGGGCATGCTGTAGCTCCAACTTGGGTGGTGCAAAGGCAGTATACCAAAACATTTGTACCCCTGTAATATTCTGAAATTTTTTTTAAAAAAGGGCATTTAAAAATTATGATTGTGTTTTATTTATTTAATAAATATATCCTGCTAGAATGTACATTTCTTAAAGGCAAGAAACTTGTTGGTCATAGAAAAGCCTGTATCAGACTTAGGGTCTTGCCTATAGCAAGTTTTTGAAAAAACATTAGATATGTTAATACAAATTTTAAAGAAATGTCAGAAAGAAAGGAACAAAGGAATTAACAATCAATGCTTGTTTTCTCTTTACTTTCCTCAATTTTCTCTCTCATTCCCTCTCATGCTATATTGGTTTTAATTATATAGTGACTCTGGTTCATATTGAATAACTAGTATAGAGAAAATCGAAAGTTGGGTTAGGAGTTAACAATGCAGCAGTTGAGCAGACACTAAACCAATTTGTAGTAGATTTCAGAACACAAGAAGGTAGCAGGGTTAACAAGCTTGATTTATTTTGGGCCAACTCTCTTTGAGAATAAAAATTATAAACTATTTCTTCTACTCCCTATGCACACAGCAACATACCAAAAAATTCAGAGTCAGAGTTCTCTTATGATATCAATGATATATAGATTTGATAATTTTGTGGTTAGAATTACAAGAATTGTAAACAAGGATCAGATGATCAGAAACTTTATTCAAAATATTCAAAATCTAGAACCAATACAACAAAGGAATGAGTGATTTCAAAACATGATAGTTTTATACAATGGAATTATATACTCAGGAATAAAAAAATATGAATCTTGAAAACACACAAAAGATATTGGATACAAAAAGAACATTCTGTATAATCCTATTCATATGAAGTCCTATGGCAGGTCAAAGTAATCCATGGTGAGAGAAATTATAACAGTCTTTGCCTGATCTGGGAGCTTGATGGGTGGTTGTTGCCTGAAAGGGGTTCCAAGTAACTTTCATGGACGATGGAAATAAAATGTAGGATGAAGTGGTGGTTTCACACATGTTCACACCAGTCAAGATTTGTCAAACTCTAGATGTAATTCTGTATCTAGGCAACAGCGTCAAGGAGACATTGTGTAAGAGTCAGTTTCTCTCACCCTTCTGTAGACCTAAGTCATGGATGGGCAGGCAAGTGTACTGTGCATTAGCATTAGCAGGTGACTAAGTTAATTATTTCTTATATTTCTTCATTTATTCAAGATATATTACTCTACCAGATACTATGTTAGGCACTACAAGTACAATGGAATATAATGGCCACTTATTATACCTTGTGAAGCTTACAATTAAATCAATATTAATCAAGCAATTAAAAAAATGAAACATTACAACCATGACAACAACTATAAGGATTATCACAATAGGTGGGGGGGGGGGGAGGCAAGGCTAAGCAGTAGTTTCTGAATGAATAATCATAAAACCTCTGTAAATGTTAACATGAAATGAACTATAAAATTTATATGTATTTACTATTCACCTCTGAAAAGATCATCTCACATCACCCCCAACTTATTATGGGGATGTAAGTATTATACACAAGCACCCTTATTGTTTTCCTTGATCTCACTTATGTTCAAGAAATTTAACACATTTAAAAATGCATATGGTTTAGTTTATATTATACTTCTAAAAGACATTGCACTCCCTGAGGGCAAATGCTGTTTTACTAATCTTTTTATCCAAGAAATCTAGTATTGTTTTTGTTCTAACTGGCCAAAATAAGTACTTGTTGCTTTGTTCATTCTGTTTTCATGCTGGTTAATTACTCCTCATAAATAGTTGTTGCTTTGTTCCATCTGTCTTCCTGTCCACTAATTCTCTAACTAAAGCTTGATAATCAATTCTCAGGATAAGAATTTTTTTTATAACCTAGGATTATTAGATTAATACTTCAGTGGGTGTTTTCCTCATGAAGAAAACAACATTGTATAGTTTTGATGTTTTGGGTTGTTTTGAATTAGCCCTGCTGAGTTTAAGAACAAGTCAGACCTTAGGATGAAAAGAAATCATCCAGTTACAGAAGCCCACCTACAAATATAATCTTAGGGGAAACTTGATATTTTCAAAATTTATTTTCCAAAGCAGCATGTCTCAAATGCAGCTAAGCAATTGCAGTCAATTGTGAGGTAGTTTGTAAGAATGTATTATTACAAATGAGGTACTGAATATTTTCATATGCTTTTTTTTCAAAATTAGAATGAATTTAATATTATCCTGACAGCTTTCTCTTTCTTTCTTGGATTCCTTTGGAGTTAAAAGGTGAGGTTACAACATTTTGTAAAATCAGGAATTTTGCAATATCAAAATCCTATTTTACTCATATGAAAGTTTATAATATGGTATGCTATTAAGTTATGTGGTTTTGAGAATTATCATCATGCTTATTGAATATGAATTTACAGAACAAAATGTCATGGAAAATGAAAGTATGAGTGAAAATAATGATATAATAATTACTGTATGTAAAAACTCATTAGTTATATTGATCAAATCAGTAGCTATGTGATGGTGTCAATAAAGTTGTAGCAAATGTTAAAATCTATAAAAGTTGTGATTGCAGTTTTATAAAGAATATAAGATCTATCCTTCCTACAAATATAAATTACATACTTGTTATTAATGCAGTCTGTGGAGTGGTTTCCTGAAATAAAATCACTCCTAGAAAAATATAATATTGGAATGTAAAAGACTGTATGTCTTAAGAGCCTTATACATTGAATGTCCAATAGTCTATTTAAAGACAAGCAATCAGAGATGGATCTGGAGATTTTGATTTTTTGGTAAAATTTTGAAATCACTGTTGAATTAAAGCTGAGTTGTGTTAAGGAGAGACTGAATTGCAATTACAAAAGGTCAGAATCTGTGGCAAAATGTTACAGTCCCAAGTATCTCAAGGAAGCAATTATGATGTCACTGGGAAGGCCACAGTGAAAAAATGAGCTTTAGAAGATAGAATAAAATTATTTATTAAGTTAAAACAAAAATCAAAGAAAGTTTCACATACCTTTGAACACAGAAAAATAACTGAAAAGGCAGATGCATTTAATTTTTAAATCTTTTTTCTTTTCTAGGAAACTTTAAATGTGTTCATATAACTGTAATCTAATTGTTACACAAATGTGATTGGGGTGAAATTATTGAAACTGATAAAAAATAGTATATTCATCTAAAGAGGCAGGTTCAAAATATTTAAAAAAACAATAATGATAAACTAACCAAATAAAAGTTCTGATAAGACAGACATGGATGGATGCTATATTTGCTCAATCATCAATTTATCATTTATATTCACTTATTGAGTATCCATTTTGTATCTTGCACTAATTAATTGTGAACATTTGAAGTTTTACTTAAACAGAATACTAGGAAAAATGTTGAATGTATTATTGAGAAGTTTTTATCTACTATTTCTAGTTCAATATATTTATATACCATAAATAATTTCTTAGCATGTTGCATGTAATGCAAATATATTTAGAGAATCCTCATTTTACTTTTACATCTAAATCATTCCAATAGTTTACTGTTAAAGTCAGATGAATAAATCACCACATTTTAAATATTCATATTTACCTCAAAACTTATCATGAGCTTAAGATAGATATTAATACTTCCATATGGATTTTCTGTTGCCATTCAAATTTTTTATGTTTAGAGAAACACAATATTTATGCTTCTGATTGTGTAGTTGGAATCAGATACCTAAAGACTGGGAAAGGTAATGGGGGAGGGAATGATGTACTCTTTCAAAAAGCTAGAAGAGAGGATTTTGAATGTTCAAAATGCAAAGAAATATTAAATATTTGAGGGGATAGGTATACTACTTATCCTGAATTTATCATTATACATTGTATACATGTATCAAAATAGCACTCTGTATCCCATACATATGTGCAATGATTACATGTCAATTAAAAATGAAAGAATAACAAGATGAAATAAAAATATACATGAATGCAAACTGAAAGATAGACCAAAACAGCAAGGATTCAGGGATGCAAGATCCTGGAATGGAGGGGAGAGAATTGAGATGAGCCCTTATATTTAATACCTGAAGCTGCTTTTTACTCTCAAGTTCTTTGCCAATTCACTGGGCAGAGTGTGGATGCTAAAAAAACAAACAAACAAACAAAAATCCCTATTAATTGGAGTGTGACAGCCTCACTACAAAGAGAAAAATTGACTTAGGGCTACCAACTCAACCAAGACTTTAGGATCCAAGTCCTTGGATAAAAGGGGAACAAAGATGAAGGGATTAATATATTGTTCAGATATTGGAAGTGACTGTAATAAATTGAGCAGCAAAAAGCATCTAAAGGCCAAAAACTAAAAAGAAAATTTAGAAATCTTATGTTACTAGTCAGGAAAAAAACCGGAATTCAGGACTTCCAAGGAGGAGTACGGACAAAGGCTCAGGATTTTAATTGTAACCACTCTGTGGTTATATTCTAAGAGCAAGTGCAAACTGCAATTGGAATTTCCTCACTTGTAAAAATGTTGTTTGTCTGTATTTTGTCTTATTATCAAAAGAAAATCAAATTGTCACAGTAGAAAGATAATATTACAAACATTCTCTATAATTTTAGTATGTAATATCTGGCCTTCAGTAAAAACTACCAAGCATACCAACAAACAGAATCAAATGACCAAGAAACAAAATCAAACCAAAACAAATAAAACAACTGAACTATTCTGCAGATAAATCTAAATTAAAGAATTAATTCAATAAGTTTTCTGGATTCAAGTCACTATATAAACTCATATTACTTCTCTAAATTGGGATAAATCATTATAAAATAGTTTAAAACATGCTTTTTATAAGAAACACAAAATGAATTAAATTATAAACATTCAATCTAACCAAAATGGTGCAATTTTGTACTGAAAACTGTGATGATTACTGAAAAAAAGTTTGATAAAACAATTAAACAGAGGATATACCATATTCAGGAATGGTAAGAATTAATGTAATTAGCGTATTATTTTCAAATTATCTAGACATTTAATAATATTCCAATTAAAATCCCATTTTTTTGTGGAAGTTAAGCTGACTTCATAATTTTAATGAATTATTAAGGCTCAAGAATAGCTTAAACAATTTGGAGAGTTGATGTACAAAATATCAATATTTATTTTAAAGCTAAAGGAATTAAATGTTATGTTATTGGTACTAGGATAGATGAATAATTGATATAGAAATACAACCTTACATATACATTGCCTGATACATGATAAAATCACAACTGCAATGCAAAAGGGAAAGATGATGCTTTAAATAAGTAATGCTAGATCAGTTGGATATCTATGCAAAAAGAAACTTTTAAAAACTCTTGACACTTAACACCTCAGTGGACATATAGGAATAACATTTATCAGTTGTCCAGCAGGTGGGAGGGGGGAGGAGAGAATGGGTATATACAAACACAATGAGTGAGATGTGCAACGTTTGGGGGATGGTCATGCTTGAGGCTCTTACTTGAGGGAGGGGGGGAGGCATGAGCAATATATGTACCTTAACACTTGTAC
>VSMD01064348.1:0-24293 GCA_008750895.1 Mirza zaza | reverse complement strand
ATGCTTGAACCTAGAGCTGATTAATAGCAGAATTTGGGCACCAGGTTCTCGATGTTTGTCCTTTTCAATAACACAGAAACATGCTCCCCACCCCCCACCCCCACACACCCTCCTGTTCACCCGGCGCTCGTGGAAGAAAGGGCCACCCTGTAAAACACAGCAAACTTGTCCAGTTCTTGTGTCTGGGAAACTGCAGCCTCCAGGAAAGTAGATTTTTCTGGAATTTCAGACAGTGCGTAATATCTTTTGAAATGCCAACGCTACTTTTTTAACATCAATCGATCGGCGACTTGTCTGCCCCAGTGCCCGTCTGGCCCAGCGTCCTCCGAGCGTTAGGCGGGAGAGAGGTCATGATTCCCATCCGAGTGGGTTCTAGGCTTGTCTGCCGGGCGCCCCGGGCTGGGACGGAACCGCGGCGCTGCGCAAACGCAGAGGGCACGCTCGTGCACACCTCCTTTTAACCAAATGAACCTGAGACCTCCCCCAGGGCGCAGGCAGCAGGAAAGTGGCGCTCTGCTTTTTCTACCGGCTGACCGCACCCGGGACTCGGGGCAGCTGCCATCCGTGGCAGAGCGCAGGCCTCGCCCCCCGCCTGCCCCGCGGCCACGGCCGCCTGTGCCCAGCTGCTCCTGGGGCTCGGGGACACCCCCCTCTACCCGCTCCTCCCGCCGCCGAGTCCTCCCGGCCACCCGGTCCCGCACGCGCGTAATAACAATAATAATGGTCGTAATAATAACAAGGCTACCTCCTGTGGGCCCGTTAGCTCGGTGAAATCTCTCCAGCCTGGGGCGGAGCGGTCTTTCCCAGGGCAGAGAGGAGGACACCGAGGCGAAAGGGCTCCCAGACAGGACGGCCGGGGAGCCAGCCGCGACCGCGAGAGGCGCACCCGCCGCCCCGCCCGCGCTCCCCAACCACGCCCGGACTAACGTAGGGTGCCCGGAGACAGCCCGGGTTTCTGCCAATCTGGGGCCCCTAGCGAGCCGCGCGAGGAGTGCGTGCTCCTCTGTGGACCAACAGAGGTTCCTGGGACCCCGTGGTGGCGGAAAGGGGACGCGAAGGACCTGGTCTCCCCGACTGGATGCCCAGTCCCCCAGCCTGCGCTGCGGACGGGGGGCGCGCAGTGAGAAGCAGGGGGCGCAGAGAACAGGGCCCCCTCCCCCGACTCTCGCCTCCACCGCGCGGCGCTGTGGGGCTGGGGGCAGATGCCTGCGGGACGAGCACAGGGTCCCCGGCCACGCCCCCCTCGCCCCCAGGTGGCCCTCGGTCTGGAGGGGTCCGGGGCAGGGGATTTGGAGATCCTGCCTCCCAGAAGAGGGGCCGCTCGGCGCCCCTCAGAGGCAGTGTTGGCGGGACCGGCGCCCTCAGCAGGATCCCCCAGACACCCCCACGTTCGGGGTCCCCTCAGCCCGAGCTCGCCGGGACGCGGGGCAACTTCGCGAGCGCCACCCGCGCCCGCCCGGGCCTTACCTTTGCCCAGCAGCGCGCCCAGCAGCAGGCTCAGCGCCCCGCACAGCGGCGCCGCCGGCCCGGGGGCCGCGCCCTCGGAGCGCATCCTGCGTCCCGGCCGCTCACGCCGCCCGCCGCCAGCCCGGGGCGCAGCGCCCGCCCGCGGCCCTCGCCGGCTGCCCCATGCCCGGGGCGGCGCCCGCAGCCGAGTCGGCCCGGCCCGCTGCGTCCTCGCCGTCCGCGCTCGCCCCTGCTGGTCCGCCCCGCCGCGCCGGCTCCGGCTCCCGCGGCTGCTGGCGCTCCGGCCCGGACAACTTTTCTTCAGAAGCCGCCGCCGCCGCCGGGCCCGCCCCCGGGCCCCGCCCCGCCCCGTCCCGGGCCCCGCCCCGGCCCCGCCCCCTCGCGCCGCACCCCCGCCGCGCCGGCCGGAGACCTGCGGAGGGCGCGGGAGGGAGCGCGCCTGAGGCTCCCGCCCCAGAGCTCTGCCAGGTGCGCGCGGCTCCACGCACAGTGGACCCTTCCCCGGATCCCGTGGTCCCGGCGGGGCCTGGTGGTCGTCACTCCACTTTCCTCAACTTCGCGTGGTGCCTGGCGTTAGCCCGGAGGGCCGGGGACATCTGGAACTCAAGGCCCCTTGCAGCTGCGGCGCGCAGCTCGCGGGGTTAGACCGCTGAGTGGGGAACAGCACGGTGCGGGGCGCCAGGGACGCGGGGTCCGCAGACGCGTGCGTGCACCTGTGCGTGTGTGTGGTGGGGCAACGCACGAGACAACAGCGGTCTCTGGAAGGGGACCAGAACGCAGGGTGAAAGAAAGGCTTATTTTTCACTGCATATCTTTATAGCGTTGCCCCCCCTCCTCCATTTATTTTTATTAGCTATTCAGGGGAAAGCACCGCTCCCCCCTCCGGGACTTGCTCCCGCAGCCGCAGTGTCTCTGCAGAGGCAGACAGGGAAGACCTGTGCTCCCCATCCACTCCCGTCCTGTATCTCCTCTCTCCCGTTCCCCAGCGCTGCCCTCCTCCCCGCGCCCATCCCCGCTGCCTCCCTGCGCTGTGGCCGCTTCTGCCATGAGAGGTGCTGAGCTATCTGCGCGCAGGCCTGGACTCCCTCTCGTGTCTGGCAGCGAAAGGCGATTGGTCCGAGGAGGCCTCCACCCGCCTCCCAACCGCCCCCCCCTTGCAGATCTTGGGGGGTCCCCTCCTGACCTGAGTCTCTCACAGACAGGCGCCAAGGGGCTTGTCTGGGTCTCCTCTCACCATCAGTCCAGGAAAGAATTTCAAAATAAAAGGGAAAAAAAAAAAAAAACAAACCTCCAGACACTGCAAACCCAAACCTCAGCCCCAGGGGGGAGATGGACACTAGTTCTCCTAGACACCTCCACCGGCCTGTTGCGGGGAGAAAGCAGCCGGTAGAGTAGCCAGGCCCAAAAGGCAGCTGGCTGCAAACGTCTGGTTCTGACAGTCCCGGATAGCAGAGACTGGATTTTTTTTTTTTTTTTAAAGCAGATTGTACAATGATCAGAACCGGGCGGACAATTGCCCAGTTCTTCAGTTCATTCTGCTGGTGTAGACACAGTGTTGGGGGGCGGGGTTAGTCGTAAGGTGGGCTCGGGCCCCTACATGGCAGCCACATTTTCTTCTTCCAGTTTCCAGCCGGGAAGTCAGCCGAGAATGAATGCTGTTCATTGCAATGTTCATAGCCTCCTGCCACAGGGAGGAAATGCACCACCCTCCACTCTCCTGCCCTGCTAGCAGGCTCCGAAAGCGCGGCTTCCCTGCGTGTCATTCCTTTCCAGCTGGCACAGAGCTTTGCTCTCCCCATGTCAGAGACAAGTGCCCGTCCCCGGCTAGGTCGCTAGGGTGCAAATATTCAAAACAGGGCGGCGTGGAACCAGCCACAACAAAATACGGACCTGTGCAAACTGGGGGCAGTGCAGAGAAGGGGATCCTCAGGCAGGCCACTTCACGGCACCCCACAGACGTCCGCTGCCTTCCTGAATCTCAAATGTCCCCCGAGACAGTGACGCCTGCAGGACCCTTCCTTCCTAGTCCCTCCAGAACGTCCAAAACCAGACCTAGGAGACGGGGGCTTCTCTTCTGCAAGCCTTAATTTGGGACCCCATCTAACCTAGCGTGTGCCCTGCTAAAAAGTCAGCCAAACAAGCACACAAACCTGAACAAGAGGCGGGTATATACATACATAATGAGTGAGATGTGCACCATCTGGGGGATGGTCATGCTGGAGACTCAGACTTGTGGGGGGAGGTGGGGAAAGGACATTTATTGAAACCTTAAAATCTGTACCCCCATCATATGCCGAAATAAAAAAAAAGAAGAAGAAGAAGAAGAAAAAAAAAACTGAATAAGAGATGCATACAGTCTAGTTAGGCAAATCCACCACAATGGAGGTGTGAACTCAGAGGTTCATGGGCCAATAAAGTTTGCTGTATTTATTTATTTTTTTTAAAGTCATGTATTATTTAACCCCAAAATCATTAATTCCTTAACGTAAATTGCTTCCAGATGCTTTCCTGAATTTCATAAGGAACATCAGAGACAGCTAATCTCCTCAAAGGCTATTGCAAAACTCCCTCCGGGCTGTGGCACCTGGATGCAATGAACATAATTTACCAGCGAGGAGAGTTACTGGAAAGAGGAAACCTGCTGTTTCCACATCTGCTCGGGGTTCCGAAGTCAACCGGGCAACTGCAGAGTTCGCTTTTTTTTTTTTTTTCCCTTTGGTCATACGTAATTTCCAAATTGTTACTATCACATAAAACGTGGGGTGCAACTTGTGAATTTAGCTCAGAAACTTCTTGCACTGTCTGCCTCTGGGATAAGAACCTATGGGGTATATATTCTATCAATGAGGACGTGGAAAAGGAGGGCTATATATTGTCCTCATAAAGCAGCTATGGTCATCCTGCAAATCTGACGTCATGTCTCGACTATGGTGCTTACTGTTATAGGTTAAAAATAAAGAAGGAAGAAAGATGGAAGAAAGGTCTATGCCTAGCACTCTGCACTGGTGTTGTTCTTAATGTTGCAGACACCATGTCATTTAATCCTCATTACACTCACGGGGTGTACCATTTTTGTCCTTAGACATTTCATCCATTCGTTCGACAAATATTTGTCACTTGCTTACCATCTTTCAGGCCCAGGTTCTGGGGTTCTAGCAGTGACGAAGGCCGAAACAGACAAAAGTCCTAAACTCAGGGATCTTACCTTCTAGTGGAGGACACAGACTCTAAAGAAATGATTGGGGTGGAGGGTGCCACCTTTGGGAGGGTAGGTGACAGAGAGGGTGAGCACATGGATTTCTGGAAAAAGAGCTTCTCAGGCTTCGAAAACCAATAATGCGAGGTCAGAAGCTGGAGGCCTAAAGGATCTTATTTTTCTCCTCGAAGGATCACTCTGGCAATTTGTAGGGTACGTGGGGGGGCAGCCCCGGGAAGCCTGGAGTCTGAGTAAGAGCTGACTGAAGGCACCCAGGCGTCCCAGAGGCATCCGTGGACTGGGGTAGGAGCAACGCCGTGGAAACGTGGGCCCAGGTAAGGATGCCTACGCAAGGTAGAGTCTGCAGTACCTGGGGAGGGAGCGGTGTAGGTAGCGGGAGGGGAAGAAGGCCCAGGGTTTTGGTGCAAATAGCTGAGCACCTGAAGGTGCCCATTACGGAGGTGGGGAGGACTGCAGGATGCATGGTCCCAGTGGGTGCATTGGCACCGATGAGGAAACCAGAGCTAACAGAGGAGGTTGAGCCCCTCGCCAGCACAAAACAGCACGGACATTACAAGTCAGCTCTCTGCCTGCCCCAGAAGCACACACCTGAACGCAGATCAGGCGTGGGAATGGTTGTGAAAGTAGACTCTAAAACCAGATGGTGCAGATTCAATCCCGGTTCTACCACTCCCTACCTGGGCGACCTTGAACAAGCCTGTCTTCTTGAGAGCTGAGGTTAAAATTGAGTATTGCATTGGTATGCACCATAAGCCCTACATCATATCCTTTTTTAAAAATAAATTAAAATATTTGTTGTTCTTAACTGTGACAGAATTAAATATTTTTTTCAAAATATTGGTGGGTGGCGGGGGCTACAAGTGTTTTTGTTACACAGATGAATTGTTACGATGCCGAAGTCAGGACTTTTAGTGTGCCCGTCACCAGAACAGCATGCATTGTACCTGATAGGTAAGTTTACTTTCTTTCTTTTTTTTTTTTTTTAATTTCAAAATGTCACAGAGGTACAAATGTTTTTGTTACGTGGATAGCTTTCACGATGCTCGAGTCAGGGCTGCTTGGTGTGCCCATCACCCGCATGGTGTTCATTGTACCCATCAGGTGGGCTTTTGCCCCTCCCCTCCCCCTGCTTGATTTCCAATGCCTTTTGCTTCCCTCTGTGCCTGTAGGTTAGTTCCAATTTATTAGAAGTGCCTGTAGTGTTTGTTTTTCCATTCTTGAGATACTTCACTTAGGATAATGGTCTCTAGCTCCATCCCATTTGGGGCAAAAGACATTCATTCATTTCTTTTTATGGCTGATTAGTACTCTCTTGTATATTTTGGTCAATCCACTCGTGAATTGATGGGCAATTGGGTTGATCCCACATCTTTGCGGCTGTGAGTGGCGGTGCAATTCTGTGTCACGATTAAACTCCAGGTCTGTGTCCGGCTAAGGTGGAGGCGGGGAGGGGGGAGTGGCATGTGGAAACGGTCTGTCCTTCCTCCCTCCCTGTTGTGTGCGGACAAAGATTCCACCTTTGTATCATCCAATGAAAATATATGTAGGGGACATTTACTGGGTCAACGTAATTGACTGCTGGCTGCTCCTGTTCCTTTCCGTGTTTACACGCTTAGTGTGCATATCACGTCAGCCCTGCCAGGGAGGATGTCCGACTGCTCGCTGTACTGCACGTATGTGCAGGAAGAGAAACCCTGGTCCGAACCCGGGGATCATTAGCCCTCTTTTACCAACGAGGAGTCTGGAAGTCACACATTTTACCTTTAGTTCATTTAGCCAGTAATAGGGAGGATGATGGCAATTGACATTTATTAGGTACTTGCTAATCGCCCAGTAATCCTGTTAACAACCGTATGTATCCTCTCATCATCCGCAGTCTACGGACAAGGAAACTGACATTAAAGAGGTGAAGCGACTTGTTCAAGGTCGCCCAGGTAGGGAGTGGTAGAACTGGGACTGAATATGCACCATCTGGCTTTAGAGTCTACATGCACAACCATTCCCACACCTGATCTGTGTTCGGGTGTGTGCTCAGGTGTGTCCGGTTCCTGTTACCTACACCAGGTGTCTGGGTAAGCTGTGTCAGGTCTCCCTTGCAAGGTCCCTCTTTGTGTCAGGTTTAACTTGCTAGACCTTTCTATTTGGAATTACCGCTGTAGAATGTTTCCCTTTGTAACTCCCACTTAGCATCACGGACAACCTCCCGATACCCTCATGCTGCTCTGCAGCCTTTCACCTGAACTCAGCCTCTTTGGAGCTTAAGCTTCCCCAGGTGGGACGGAAGACGCAGGTGACTTGTAGCTGGGAGAACAACTGTTAAGACTGATGCTCAAATGCCCACACCTGGCTTCTATCCCATGCGGCTCCTGGTCGATGCTCAGCCCCCTCTCACCTTTGTGGTGAAGACCCACAGAATGGAGTCTCTTCTCTTCCCTTCCACGAGGGTGGGCTCAAGGCCAGCAGATGGCCCATTTTCTGCAGGCACTGGGTTAAAAAAAGCTTCAGATTAGGTTACAAACGAAGGTAATGGCACGGACATTTCCTTTACTGTATTTGTAAGTTTGTCACCACCGTAGTCACCATCTCTGACACTCACAGATCCCTTGCTCTGTGCCAGCCACCGTTTTAGGTGCTCAGACAGGTGCCAACACCTTTAATCCTCCCAACGATCCTACAACGTTGCTGTTGTTATTAACCCCACTGACAGCTGAGGAACGTGAGATACGGGGTTCAGGTCACTTACCCAACGTCACAGAGCTTCTAATCGGCAGAGCTAGATTTGAACCCAAGGATTCTGACTACTGAATGCCTGCTCTATCCACATAAGCAGTTCCCAAATCTTGCTGTGCACCTGCACTACCTAGGGAACTTGTTAAAAATGTTGATTCTGACTCAGTGGATTACCGTGTTTCCCCGAAAACAAGACAGGGTCTTCTATTTATTTTTCCTCAAGAAGACACCCTAGGGCTTATTTTCAGGGGACGTGTTATTTTCCCCTCCAAGCCTCAGCTTGCAGCACGCACAGGACGGCCGGGACCTGACAGGGGGAGCCGGCCTTGTTGGGGGTGCTGCCGGCACCTTTCCTTTCACTTCTGGGATAGCAGCTGTCACGATGGGGCAGATGAGAAGGGCTGCTCGTCTACTTTACCGCTTTGCGACGAAATGCATGGGTTGTGCAGACGCGCTGCGTAGCCACGCCCATCACTAGGTCTTATTTTCGGGGTAGGGCTTCTATTGCGCACATGCTTAGGAATCCTGCTAGGGCTTATTTTATGGGTAGGGCTTATTTTCGGGGTGGGGCTTCTATTGCACAGATGCTTAGAAATCCTGCTAGGGCTTGTTTTATGGGTAGGTCTTATTTTCAGGGAAACGCGGTAGGGGTAGGGGCCGACTATTCTGCATTTCCCACTTGCCTTTGGGTGGTCTTCACGACGTGGGTCAGTGCACCACCCTCTAGGTAGCAAGTCCCTAAATCATAACCCTTCTCTGCCCCCTAGACCATGTTATCCAGGCTATAGGTATCTGAAAATATCACCAAAATTAAACTCTTTCCTGCTTCTCAACACAAAGCAACCGTGAGCAGGTTTGATTTGGTCCATCGTTCCAGAAGACGGAGCTACAGGACAGTTTGTCCTGCCGTCAGTTAATAGCGGTTACTCCTCACATGCGTCTCACTAAACCCAGTATTTGCAGTGGGTAGGCTCAGTGCCCAGCTTTGGTCAACTGCTGCATCAACTGAGACCCCGAGTGACCTCACTGAGCAGAGACCCCCAGTCAACCCACACTGAACACAGAAAACGGAGTGAGAGATGCATGTGTGCTGTTCGGAGCCCCCAAAACTCTGGGGTGGTTTGACACTGCACCTTCACGCAGCCCGTCCTCACCGGAGCGCACGGGCATTCAAATGTCTCCATGCTCACTCCTCCAGCTGCGGCCCCGTGCCTTTTGGAAGGTCGAGTCTCGCTCGCAGGAATGAGACTCCCTGTATGCCTGGTCATCCTTTGATTGCGTAGGTGATCGTGGAGTGATTGCCATGGGCCGGGCAAGCCGCCTGTTCTCCCAGGGCCCAGCGGGGGAGAAGACACGTGTACACAGACGTCTCAGGTCAACATCAGGAAATAGGCGCACAATAAATGTCGTAAGGGCCCAGAGAAGACAAGAGTGACCTCACTGCTTACCTACATCCGTTTATACTGGCCTTATTCCTGTCCCTCTGTGGGCTCTGCTCAGTTCTCCCTTTAGAGACTTCGCACTTGCTGTTCTCTCTCCATGAAAGCGTCTCGCTACCATTTCCTTCTCCTCTCGAATGTTGGCCCCTAGGCAAGGTCTTCCTTCCTGTGGTCACTTCCCCAGGACCCCGTACTCAATAACTACCGTGTTTCCCCGAAAATAAGCCCTACCCATAAAATAAGCCCTAGCAGGATATCTAAGCATTTGCACAATAGAAACCCTACCCCGAAAATAAGACCTAGTGATGGGCATGGCTACGCAGCGCGTCTGCGCAACCCGTGCATGTCTTCGCAGAGCGGTAAAGAAGAGGAGCAGCCCTTCTCATCTGCCCCACGAGAGCTCTGTTGCTCCACATGAGAGATCGGGGCCGATGGTTCTAAAGGAAATAGAGTCACAAGAAATTCAGGATGGAATTCGGGGTTTGGAGAGCTATGATGATGTTCCAGAAGAAGATGACTCTATTTGAATAAATGTAGATTGTTGTACCGTACTTAAAAAAAAATAACATGTCTCCTGAAAATAAGCCCTAGGGTGTCTTCTTGAGGAAAAATAAATATAAGACCCTGTCTTATTTTCGGGAAAACACGGTGTTGCTGAATAAATCCTGAAAGATACACTTGAGGAAGTGACCTTTGATCACAGGCTTCAGGGACGGGGGGAGATTAATAGTGAAAATGGAAGGAAAGAAAGGTGAACAGGGTCTTTACAGCAGAGAGAACAAGGCAGGAACACTGGACAGCCCGCCAACAGGAGCGGAATTGCTAGAGCCGGTCAGCACCGTGACCACCAGCCGGAAGAAACGGTCGGATTAGGCTAACTCCAGCGTCTTTGGCTGTGAGTTTGGATGGGTGGAGCCGTGATACTGACTTCACCCTCTCCACCCCGAAGTCTTTGGTTTTGTTTCCCTAGCTTTAGAGTCCTTATTCATAAGGACCTAAGTTTTCAATTTCGAATAGGAAATAAGTCAATACAAACTCATCCGTGCTGTGAGATGCACCTCTGAGCTAAGTTGCAATATTGACCTGCCTTTAAAATGCCCCTCCTGGGCGACCCCGGTCAGAATGACGACTCGTGATCCGTGACAAGGATCCAGCCAGGTGCTGGGAGAACAGTGACTCAAGTGTCAAAGTTGCCGGTCACTGTTCTCAACCACTTTTCTCAGGTCCGGACAATTTGAGTAACAAAGGAGCCTCATGTTATGCTATATGGCTCTTAGGTCTCCTTAAAACTCTCTGTTGGCTTGTTAAAAAAAAAAAAAAAGATGGAGCTTCAAATGGAAATCTGCCCGATACTTTGTTGTTTTGACAGTTGGAGCAAGGGAATGCCAATTCTGCTAATTTATCTGAGAACTGGACCAGGTCTGCACCAAACACGCGCGCAGCCTGCAAATGGTTATAGGGTCAACAGTGCCCTCTCGTGGCGCTGCCAGGCATTTGCTGCTGGCAGATTAAAAATAATCTCAGATTTTGGGGAGGGGGGTCAAGTGGCACGTGATCAGAAGATTGTCATTAGGATCAGCAGCTTCACGCTAATGAATGTCTTTGTTCTTAAGAGGCAACCGTGGTCACTCCTGGCTGTTTTACCTCTGCCTTGTGAGGACGTCGGATACCTCCTGGGGAGGTCCATCTCTGATGGGGTTTCGGTAAATACTGATTTTTCTTTAAAGCTGTGGCCTTAACGGAGCTCCGGAGACTGAGATCGGATGATTATGGAGCATGTGAGAGATTAAAGCTCGGGCCAGCGGGGACCAGGAGCAAGCTTGGGGAAGGGAAGGAGCGGAAGTCGTGGCCTGCCTGCCCACCGCAAAAGGCACTGGGCGTGAATGTTGAGGTTGCCTTTCTGTTTATTGGTGGGGCGCAAATGCTGCGGCATCAGTCAGGGTTCAGTGAGGCAAGCAGAAACCCGTGCACGGGGAATTAGATCCCTTTAGATCTAATTAGATCTAATTAGATCCCCATGCACAGGGAATTAGATCCCTCATTTATCCAAGGAATTAGATCTTACATAACTGTGGGAGAAGCCAGGAGGGGGAGTCCCAGAATAAGCAGAGGCGGCTGGCTGGCCTCCAGGGCAAGGGTGTGGGGTTCTGGGCAGGCTGGGCTTTCAGTCTCTTCCCGGGGGACAAATTGGAACTGGCAGGGGAGTCTGGGGAGGCAGGGGTGTCCGGCTACCAGAGCAGGGTAATGAAAGGGGAACTGCTCAAAAAATGTTTGAAGGAGCCCCACTTCTAGAGCGGCCAAGCAAACGCCCCCCGGGTCAATCTGCACACACATAACAGCCATAAACGCTGCACAAAACACAGAACAGACAGAGAAGCACAAACACTCGAACAAAGGAAAACCTTCCAGAAGGCTCTCAAGCATGAAGGAGGAAGGGGGTTCTGGAAGGGAGTCGAGCTTCGGAAGAAGGAAAACAAGGCATCAAGTGAGTTTCCGTTTGTGGTGGATTTCCCCCTAAGAGGAGGCTGCAGTCACCGCCGTGGGGACAGCCAGCAGCCCCGAAGCAGAAACCCACCCTCTCTGGCCCGAGGAACTAGACCACCAAGTCCGGAGCAATCGCAGCTCCAGGAATGCGTCGGGGAAACAAAGGGAACAGCCAGAAAGGAAGACCCCCCCTAAAGGAATTCTTCCTATAAGCGTTGCCCACGTCCCTGGGTAACTTATGACAGCCGTGTGCTTGGGGAAGGCTCGAAGCAGCATGCAAGAACTGCACTGATTCAAGCTGAAGCCCAGGAGATGTTTTGTAGTTTGAGTCAAACCAAACTGATGGCAAGCAGGGGGCATTCCTTTCCCTATTATAGCCTCTAAGGGAGAAGTCACTTGCACTCATTTGCCTGCCGGCAGAATTTGGTTCCGTGCAGGTGTAGTGTGACTGAGGTCTCAGTGTCCTTGCTGGCCATCAGCCAGAAACCATCCTTGGCTCCTGGAGGCCTTTTGGGGTGGCCATACATAGCACCCCTCATCTCTGAGCCGGCAACAGCGCCGAATCCTTCACGCCCGTGATTAGACAGGCCTCACCTGGGCATTCCGAGATGCTCTCCCATCTCAAGGTCTGTAGCCTGGATCAAATCTGCGAAGACCCTTCTGTCTCGGAATATAATATAATTACAATTTTCCAGGGATTAGGACATGGACGTCTTTGGGGGGGAATCGTTATTTTACCTATTGCAAAATGTTTACCGAAAGACTTTCCCATCAAGAATCCTCCAGGTCGCTGGAGTGAATCTTATCTGACGTTTCAGGGAGAAATAGCAGCAAACTTACACGGAATCTTCCAGAAGATGGGGGAGTGTTAAATGCTTTTCAACTCATTTTTATAAGGCCACCCTACGAAAATATTACAGAAAGTTACAATCCGATAGTTTTCATGAACATAGACACAAAGACCTTTAACAATAAAATGTTAACAAATCAAAACCAGCAAACTATATATATATGTATAAAATCCAGCAAACTATATATATATATATATATATATATATAAAATCTGGCAAATTATATATATATATATATATATATATATTCTTTGGAGTTTTTTTTTAAAGCTGTCACTATTCTGTCTCCTACAGGCCACTGCTGGTTTCCAGAAGGAGCAGTCAGCAAGGACAGCCAGGCGCCGGCAGGAGGGGAGACAGTGGAAGCTGGGACCGGCTCACCCTCTGTCCGTTTTCCCTCTGGTCACTGTCCCCAGTGACTGCTGCTTCTTTCCCACCGGTCTGACAGTCCCTGAATTCCAACTCTGTGAATTCACGTTCGGCCAACTTTATCCTGGAAACTTACAGGGCAGGAGATGCTCGGAAACTTACTTTCTTCCTAACTGAGCAAACGTGTTACACATCTCCACGGCCGCTGCATACTCCCTTTAAACCCGTGGTGACACCGTGAGTGGGGAAGCCCCTTAAGAGGGACCCGTAGAGGGCTGTACCTTATTTTTAAAGCAAGAAGGTAAACGTTTGATAGATTCTTGCAATTTTGCAATTAGACTTGGCATCCATTCTTTTTTTTTTTGCTGAATTCTTAGATTTCATTTGAAAACTGAGGTGCAGACCACAAAAGCTCTACCCATTTCAGCAGCAATTTATCATCAACGTGGGAAATTAGGTACATCAGTGAAGACACACACACATGCACCACCGAGAGAGAAGAAAATGCTCAAATGCTCAGTGCTCCAGATCACTCCCAATCTCCATCTTTGCTTGCACCATCTCCCCCCGGGAAATGTCTCACCCGAGCACAGACTACTGCTCCCAAATGTCTCCCTTCTGGAGCTCTCTGTCCATTCTTGGGAGGTAGCTGCATTGCAAAAAAAAAGAGAGAGAGAGAGAATCTCAGTGAAGACAGTTTTGATTTTGCTGCCAACTTTCACGTGTCAAGATTCTGGGAAGGAGAAAAGAATAGACTAATTTTTGTTTAATGATGCGGGGAGGAGGTGACAGCCTCCCGGTCGGTAGATGCCCTGCTTGGCTTGTAGAGAACACTCGGGTCAGACTGTCCTGTAGACAACACCTAGACCTTTAATGCAGAGTGTCCACGGTCCCCGGGGACATGTCGCAGGTCAGGCGCGGTGGAGGGTTGTCACGTAGGTCACAGAAATGTGGGGCTTGGGCCAGAAAGAACGAGAGGTCACTGCAGAGTGGTAATTGGAGTCGAGCAGCCGCCTCCGTGATATACTCAACACGATTTCTAGGCGAACAAAGGGCAATAGTTTAGAATCCGATTGTAGCGTTGTACGATATTTTATCATAATGATCTCAAAGTCAGCGCCACCAAAGATTCCTTTCTCCGTCCATCATTTTGTAAGCACAAGACTTCTTAGGGTCATGAAAAAGGAAGAGAAGGAGGGATTTTAAAGAGAAGAAAATGCCAGTCTCATAGCCAGGGGGCACCAGGCCAAGTCAGAGTGAGGTCATAAGATAGGCTACGGTCAGGGCTAGCCTTGGGCTATGACGTCACTCAAGGGACCCCCTTTTCTGGGCCCTGTGGCATCCGGGAATCCGTTCCCAACCACTCTCGATTCGCTTCATGCTTTGAGCGTGAAAACTCTGTTGCATTTTTTTTGCATAAAAATGCCTGGAGGACCCTTCTTCCTGCGGGCATACATAGCTGAGAGTGACAGCTGGCACCTTGAACTTGTCACCGTGACAGGGCTGGCCTGAGGGCACAGCTGGCATCCTGTGGCAGAGCCCTAGGAGGGCAGGACCATGGTCCTTGGAGCTGTCTCTCACTTCCATAAATTACTCGGGCCTGGCTCAGGTGCCCGTTTATGAATGAGAAAGTAAATCCCAGTATCCCCGAAGCCGCGTCAGTTTTGTTTTCCGTGGCTGCAGCCGTACACGGCCCCTGGAAGAACGCAGGGCTGTCTGGCCCGCACGCCCTCCCCTGCTCGGCCGCTGACCTGCTGTGACACCGAACTTGCCACTTGACCTCCTTAGCTTTTCCTTTAATAGCATCGGTAAACGAGAGCATCTTGCCCGAGACCATCTCTAGGACCTTGTGATCCCTGAAACTTTAATTTCCTGTGGGTTTCCGCTTATTTGGGTTCAGCGATTAAAGAACTAGGCTTTCGCCCACAGAAAGCCAAGGGGAAAGGAAGGAGCAGCTGGTAGGTGCTGAGCGCCTGAAACCAAATGTGTCACTTCATCCAGCACGGTAACCCAGCCAGGCGTGGTTCCCTGTGCGTTGCACAGCTAGATGATAAAACCAAGGCTCAGAGAGCTTTAGCCCCTTGTTCAAGATCACACAGCGGGACGGTGCCGGAGCAGGACTTTGAATCCTGATCTGCCCCAGCTGCAGTGCTGCGATTTTGCTATTTCCCTCTTTCGGGGAGAGAGGGAGGAGTTACTACTTTCTAAGACCTTCACGGGAGAAAGTTATACACGCAGCAGACATTTTCAGGTTTCATCACATCTGTCCTATTTTTCCGCATTTGGACACCACCATAAGACCAAGATGCTTGAAGTGAACAGAGAATGAAACCAGCAGGGGCTTTGGCGTCTGGCCGGGCTCCTGGTTGGCAGGTCCAGCTCCCATTCTGCAGCAAGCCGGCCGGGCCAGCCTGGGCCACAAGTCGGCCACTGGGAAAGCCGGCACCAGCAGCCTGCCCAGCACACGCCTGCCGTGTTCCCAGAGATCTGCCCGCAGCTGACAGCTTCTTATCAGCACCGCATTCAGTCAGGTCTTTCCGCTGTCTGATTAGCATCGCCAGACGAGGGGATGCATAAGCCATGGAGATCTCACTCAGGACCCCAGTAATTTGATCAGGTGAATAGAAGATGCTTCACTGGTACCTTCAGACATGGGCTCATCGCTTTTTGTTGTCCCATCCTTGCTTTGACGTCAGAGCCCAAGTAATTGTAGGTGGGAGCTTAGCTTCCCTGGATCTTAATTTCTCAATCGACTTTATTTTCTCAGTTCATATTAACAATGAGCAAGACATCTTGCCACCAGCGAGAGCACAGCGGAAATGCCACGAGGATGACTAATTAATCACATGTTCTGCTCCAGGGGGGGCCTCTCACCTTGCGTCTGGCTCACGGGCTACAGGACATTCAGTAGCTTCTGGTCTCACAGGTGAAGAAGAGAAAATTCCAAGACTCCGGCTGCTTTGAAGCTATTTCCCCCAACCTTGCAAAGTGGGGCAGGTGCTTCAAAGGGATAAAGTCATGGCTCTGTCAAAAGACCAAAGATTCTTATTTTATTACATCCACAAAGCCCACCTTGGACGTCCGCACTCCAGTGAAAAGGGACGTTCTTCTTGTTGAGCCAATATGCTGAGGCTGCTTTATGCAATACAAATCAGATCAAAGCCCTGTTTACTCAGATGGGCCGGGAGCATGAGGGGATTGCGTTACTTGTCTGACCTCGTTAGGCTCCTCGCTGGGCAAGACGATGCAATTTGCCGTGTGAGCTGGCGTTTTCAATTCAGATGTGCAGCCGGAGGGCGGGAAAGACAAGAGAATTGAGGCTGTGACCAAGCCTGGCTGGACCAAGCCATCGGCCAAAGCCGGGAGTCCCGGAGAAGGGCCTGGCCCCGAGCGTGCTCCATGGCAGAGATCAGGGGTCGAGACAGGCCTGGAAGCCACTGTCACCACCTCCTCCACACCTAGTCGAGAAAATGCATGTGAGTTGGGGTGGATTAAATCATCTGGGGAAAGTGGAAGGGCCGCCTGGCGTATCCGAGATGATTGCATTGGGCAGACTGGCAGAATCTTCCATCCCTTGTAGTGTGAGCAAATAAGATTTTATCTGATGCACGTTACCAAAAGTGTAGAGGCAGAAATTCCAGACTTTGTGAAGTGGTTCAGTTTCGTCACATAGCTCTGGGATCTACTGTTTTTCTGCAAACCATAGTTTGCATTTGGTGGCATTAGGGTTGCACGGTGGCAGCTGCACCTCCAGGTGCCATGTCTATGCTCCAGGCAGAAGGAAGGGGTGTAGGAAGAAGGTGGGCAGAGTTCTAAGATGGCCCCCTGAGGCTTCCCTCTCTAATCTCAGGTATTGTCAATAGGACGAGATACCTGCTTGGGATTATATTATACTCCTGGGTGAGTGAAATTTTGCAGATGTAATTAAGGTTGCTGATTAGGTGACTTTGTGTGCACGCTCAGGGAGATCATCTTGGGATGGTGTTGTCTTATCACAAGAGTCCTAGAAAAACAGAGAGCTTTCTCTCTGAAGCTTCTCAGTAAACCCTCTGATTATACAATGAACAAAGATTGTAAGTGTGCAGTTCCTGAAGCCTGCTTAAGGAGTTTTCATTGGACGAGAATTTTGATCACTGCCAACAAGTTCAAAACTTATGTGTATTTTTTATAGGATATTGATAATCCTGAGCTCTCGAATACGGCATTGCTGAGAGACCAGCAGGCACAGAGGATGTTGGGAATTCAGGAGTGTAACATTCCTGAGACCAAGAAGAACCTCAAATGCAACCAAAACTGGGCGAGTAACTTTCCAGCATGGCTGCAACTTTATACCCTGCCGCCAAGAAGTGAAAATGAACACACAGCAAAAACATATTTGCCAAGTCCTAAGTCTCTGATATGGCATTGCAAATGTTAGATTTTGTTCTTCCATCCAATAATGTTGGGGCCTTTGTTTAAGACAGGGATCCTGCCTGTCTTGTTCACTCATGTACTCCCAAGCATGCAACATGGTATCTGCCCCAGCTTTCATGCTCAGTAAATGATCATTGAGTAAACTGTTAACAAAGCAGTCTATATACCATAGACCACAAACTCAAGTCTAGAGAGGCCAGCAGGGCAATAGGAATGTGTCACATAGAGCAGGTATCAGACAATAGGGAGAGGTGGAGACTGCAGCAAATTGACACACACCATCTCCATTAAAGATAGCCTGTTTTCAACTCTGGCCAATTGTTGCCATGTGTGAGTGGGGGCCCAGTGTGGCTGAACTGACTGAGTTTTATGTAATACCTAAGTGTTGGCCACTGATTTAACTTCTTTAAAACACAAAATATAAGCCTTAAAAAAAAAAAAAAAAAGACTGTGGTCCTATGAGATTTTCTGGCTCCTACTTTCTGCTATTTGTCCTAAATAAACACGCTGAACTCTGGGAGAAATTTCCCTGTAACAATACTCATAGAAACCTCGCTGGCAAGTAATCCTTTCCATTTTCACGTTTCTGCTAATATGCAAAGGCTTAAAACCCTGAAAGTCCCCGGCACAATAGTGAACAGAACTCATGGCTTCTTAGACAGGCTGCTCTTCCCTGCAATTAAACCTTGGCCGACCAACATCATGCAATTGTGCTTGGACAAGGACGTAGTGGCTCGGGCACGGGAAGGAAGGCAGGCTGCCTGAGATTTTGACATAAATGAAAAGCAAACAAAAGGACGCTTTCGAATCAGGGAAAGCAGAAGCCGGGTGTGACCGGGGTCTCCGTGCAGACGTCGCGTTGCCGCTCCTCGCTCCGGGTCTGGCGCCATAAAAGAAGCCTTTCTTAGGAGCGCAAGGCTTGCGTTTCCCTGCAGAAACGCACTTCTCTCCCTCACTGTCACCCAAGGAGGAAAACATCTCGGAAGGCAGCTGCTCACCGGGGCACCACCAATGCCCGCTGAGCAAGAATGTTCTTGTGTGTTCCTCGGAAAACGCGGACGCCGCCCAGAGATGCTGGATGTCGCTGGGGCTATTAGGGTCCCTATTAGAAATAGTTTCCTGATTATGATCCTGGGCTGCTTATGACCACAAGCTGGGTGGCTTCGAATATAGAAACCTGCTTTCTCACAGTCCCAGAGGCCAGAAGTCCAACATGAAGGTGTCAGGAGGGCCGTGCTCCCTCCAGATTCTCTGGTGGAGGCTCCTTCCTGCCTCAGGCACCTGCTGGTCGCCCCGGGTGTTCCTTGGCTCGTGGCTGCCTCATTGAAGTCTCTGACTCTGTCGCCATGAGACCTCCCTTCTGCACCTGAGTGTGTCCTTTTCTCTCTCTCTCTTTAGATTTGGGGACCAGCCTAACCCAGTGTGATCTCATCTCCATCCTTCCCTTAATTACTCCTGCAAAGAACCTATTTCAAATAAGGTCACGTTCCGAGGTTCTGAGTGGACGCACATTTTGGGGAATGCTATGAACCCACTACAGGATCTAAAGGCAGAGTCCTGGTGTACAGGATTTGAGAAATCTTTTCAATCGCCCCCCTGATCTACAGAATGGAATGCCGGAGCCGGACGAGGTGGCTCACGCCTGTGATCCTAGCACTCTGGGAGGCCGAGGCAGGGGGATCGCTCAAGGTAAGGAGTTCGAAACCAGCCTGAGCAAGAGCGAGACCCCCGTCTCTACTAAAAATAGAAACAAATTAATTGGCCAACTAAAAATATATAGAGAAAAAATTAGCCGGGCATGGTGGTGCATGCCTGTAGTCCCAGCTACTTGGGAGGCTGAGGCAGGAGGATCATTGGAGCCCAGGAGTTTGAGGTTGCTGTGAGCTAGGCTGACGCCACGGCACTCACTCTAGCCCGGGCAACAGAGTGAGACTCTGACTCAAAAAAAAAAAAATAATAATAATAGAATGCCGAGGGTGCTGGGGTGTTCCCTCCCAAAAGGCTCTCAGGGGTTCAGACCATCTGAGGGTACAAGAACATCACATTTGTACCCCACCCTCACCCTGGGGCAAAGAGAGGTCATGCCCAGGGTCACACCCATCATTTAAACTATTTCTTCCTCTCCCTCTTAGCAGAAAGGATGTAGTTAAATCTGTGTATGGTAAATGTGCATCTAGTGCAACATTTATGTTCTTATTTTTTAATAAAGGAAGACGAGGATTGGTCAGGGAACGCCGCAGACAACGGGAAGGAGGAGGGCGTTCAAAATCACTTCTCCTTGTTAGCTGATTACAGGATTCTTTCCGGCGCCCTGCAGCTGCGGTTCTGCGTGCACAGGCGGCTCCCAGTTGCACCCGGGCGAGAGAAGTTTCACGATAATCACGCACCATCTATTTATTCCCGGCCGTTGGTGTAGACACGGCCCGCCCTCTTCATAGCTGTGTAATCAGAGGAGCAGCAGAGGACGGAAGTCACCCTCGGCAGAGGCAGCTGCCGTGAGGTGCAAGCGGTGGAGATGCCGCGGTTCTCTCTCGGGGTGCTCTGCGCCACCCCCGCCCCACTCCTGAGAAGCCCCTCTGCTAGAAAGAGGTATGCGCTGTCGGGAGAGGTGGCCCTGCCATTATGCTGTAGCGGGCGCCCATTGGCCGTTTTCCTTCAGGAACCCGCCCCTCCCCTGTGGGCTGGGAGGCTGAGCCATTCGGGGTTCCTGGGAGGATGTGAGCTCAAGTCTGGAGAGTCCAAGACCCACAGCCTCAGCCACGAAGGTGGGTTCAGCAGGGGGTAGTGCCCCAGAGCGGGCGCTCCACCTGTTGGGAAAGCTCTTCCCTCCCGTCTGGCTGTTGGGTTGTGAGCCCGTGGGTTTCTACCTCGCCTCCCAGCCAACTTGAGTGTCCTCGGCCCCCGAGTGAGGGCGGGTTGGGCGTCAGCTCAGGGCCACCTGTTCTCCCTGGCGGCACCTATGAGATGTCTTTGCATCCGCTCAGCAAAAGCCAAGCCCCTCCGCAAGGTTCTGCGCCCTTGGAGAGCTGCTCTTCACAGCCACCTCCCTGCCCTCCCCTGCCACGGCCGAGCCTCGCCCCTTCTCTCCTGCTGCCATGTGTGGCCGTGTGGCTGGGTCCCAACCCCGGCGGTGCAGCTGTGGCTTCTCCAGCCTGGGCCACGCAGTCTTCCAGAGTCACCCTCTTCCCTCTCTCGTCTCGTGGAGCGCCCGGTTGTCAACCCTCAGGTTGTCACCTTTGTCTACACGTTCAGGTGGCAGTGCCTCCTCCAGCCTGGGCCCCGAATGACGACATGGAGCTGAGCCCCTACCCTCCGTCCCCACCCCTGCTGCCACCAACCTGAAAATAAACTTCTGTGTTTGCTCATCTCCTGATATTTAGGGGTTTGTCTGTAGTAGCAGCCGCGTTACCATAATGACACACCCTTGCCCGCTTCTTCCACTCGCCATCCCATGAGCGGGGAGCATTTATCTGGGCCCCGACCACCAGGGCGAGCCTCCTCTCCGTCTGCCACGCATCCATTTCTGGTTTTCCCCGCCTGTCTTCCCACCATCTTGCCTTTCGAAAGTCCCAGACTCAGACCTGGCTCCTTCTGTGCCAAGCTCTGCTCTGAGGTCACTGTATCCCCGCAGGCCGGACCGGCTGGAGAGGAGGAGGAGGAGGAAGAGAGCGAGAAAGTGACACGAGACCCTGAAGCCCTCGGATGTTACAGTTATTTTTTTTTTCAGGCCAGTGTGTCAGCGCCCTATTGCTGGTACCACGAATTATCACAAATTTAGTGGGTTAAGACAACACAGATTTATCGTCATACAGTCCAGAGGTCAGAAGTCCAAGATGGGTCTCACGGGGCCAAAACCAACAAGCTGGCAGGGATGAGTTCCTTCCGGGGGGCTCCAAGGGAAGAGCCATTTCCTCACCGTTTTTGGCTTCTAGAGACCACCCAGGCCTCTCGGCTTCCGGCTACGTCCCTCCCATCTCTGCTTTCATCACACGTCCTCTCTGGCTCTTCTGTTGCCCTCTTCCCTTTATAAGGTGCACAGCATGCACATATTGGACGAGAGAACCAGTGAAGACCTATCTTCTTCAAAAGAGGTTGCGGCTCTTTCTAGCACCTGAAGTTTTATGCATTTATTTGCTTATTTTGGTTGCCGCCAAATACACGTAACATAAAACGTACCGTCTCGACCATTTCAAAGGGAACCTTTCCGCGTCATTGAGAAAACTCACCATGTTGTACAGCCATCGCGCGCCCCCCCCCATTCCAGAACTTTCCCATCACCCCTGCTGGGCCTCTGGGCACACCACCCCAAAACATGACTATCAGAGACCAGAATATGCCACCCCTGAAATATACTTCTTTCATGTATTTTGAGAAATTGCAGACATAGGAGTAGCTCTGAAAAGCTGCCCTTTGGTAAAAAAAAAAAAAAAAAAAAATAACATCTCTAAAAGAAGTCTTCTTTAGCAAGAGTATCTACAGGAAGAGGCTGCTCTGAGACAACTTTTACTAACTGCACAACTTTTTATCTGTATGACAAGACAACCTGTATTCACTACACACTTCCTCCCTGCCCCCCCCATCGGAAGCCCCTTGCTTCTATTCTTTGCTGCAGCTCAAGATGGGATATAAGCTTCAGTCACCTGGCCCTTCTTCGAGTCTCCTATTTTTGTGGGACTCCCGTGCATACGTACTTAATTAAAATTATTTTTCTCCTATTAATCTGCCTCATGTCGATTCAATTTAGAGCCCAGCCAAAGGACCTAGGAAGCTAAAAAGGAAGTCTTTCCCGCCCTTCCCTACAATCCCAAAGGAAACCCCGTCCCCGTTAGCACCCATTAAGCAGACATTGCGTTTTTAAACGGTGAAATGCCTTTTGCTTCAACCGTTTGCACGGAATGACAACGACGTTCAGTAAGTACCTTCACGTGAGCCTCTCTCCTTGTTGGAGCGCTGGCAATTCATCCAAATACTGCCGTCTCCACGTGCTCAGTTTCCTCGAGGAGATTAAGGTGCAGACCGTATCCAGAAATGCGGATTCCACCAGCTGTTTGGCTCGAAACTGGCCAAAGATGGTCCCGTGTGGGTTCCTCAAGTATTTCAAAATCTGCGTGGTATTATACTCAAGACTCTGTCATTTAAAATTAAGGTACCAGGCTCTTCGTAGTTACTGATTTACGCTTAAGAAGCCGCGTTAGGGATTGGAAAGTCAGAATCTCTGGGTGCTCGTAACAGCTTCGATTTCATTGCAGTGAGATTTTTTTCCCCCAAGTAGAGGAAACGCAAGCAGTTAATGTTTAAGTAGCATCTGGGACGGCCTGTGCATTTAGGAAGATGGAATAGAGACGGTGCTAAGTGGAGCATAATTGTATTGGGGGGAGTAGCATGCTGAGGTGGTTGGATGCCAGTCACCTGAGAGCCGTCTGCTCAGCTCCAGGGGTGGGGCCGGCCGTGGGACACTCGGTGAGACGTTTGACTGTCCGAGGAGAAATCCCAGCCAAGGGACGCGGCAGGATTTCGTGGGAAAGCTTCCGGGATGGGTGAGGAGTTTCTCCCTGGTCCCGTGGTTGCTTTGTTGTGTGACTTCAGAACAAGCCGGGGAGAAGCCGTGTGACTCAATTCTGTCGTCCCTCGAATGGGGACAAAGCCATCCTTCCCCTGTCCGCCCCCCCACGGCAGAGCAGCCTTCTCGAATTGGCGGCTGCAGATGTGGTCACTAACGCTGGGGTCTCCATTCATGTCATGATCAAACCCTGTCCTGCCAAGACAGGCAGCTGCACACCGTCCTTAAGAGAAATGAGAAAACAGTCAGTCCCTTTGCCGTAGGTTTAGTTCTCTGGCAAAACGAGGTTGAGAAAAGCCTCCCGGAGCGAGGCTGGGAAGCTGGGATGAAAGTGTCATCGAGAAGGACACCGTGGAAAATGAAAACCGTGATGCAGAATCTCTAGGACTCTGACCCGGGCCACCGACTCCCACATTCGGGGACCTTCACGGTGATGTTGGACACACCGGATCATCTTGGGTCGTTTTCTCATTGTAAGGTCAGCGGATTAGCTGCTTTGTTGGAAAGAATTGCATTTTCTGAGGTTGTAGCTCACACACGCACACAGATACACACATACACACACACACACACAGTTTCACCTCTAAAGGGTACGGGCTGTACATACCAGGCACCTGTGGAAAACGTCAAGTAATTGAAAATTTGAAGTCTGCATTCCGTCATCGAGGGAGGCAGAGTCGGGGAGGTGTAACTTTGACTCTGGTCATTTCCTCTAGTTCTGTGATAAGAAAGAGAAAAATACGCAGGAAGAGCCAAGGCACAGGTGGTGGTGGAGCGGCGATTTGGCCCGCCAGGCGTGGGAACATCTTCTCGAGTGCTGACGCCGTCACTGTGCGGCTTCGGTGCAGAAACACGCAGCCCCACGGAACAGATTAAACATGTAAAGAAATTTCATATTTTATAAAGTCCCACCGTCCATTAGCCAAGAGAGTCCTGCCCTCCTGCCCACCAGGTGATCTGAGATGAAGGGGGTGTGGGCAGCAGGGTGCTCCAGGATGCTCGGCCTGGAGCAGGACGGCCGGGGCTGGGGAAGTCCAGGGGAGGGATGTGGCCTCTGGCCTCTAGGCACAGGTGGTCCTGCTTTCCCCTGGGAGGTGGCCCTCAGCTGCAACGTATTTGGGAGGATTTCGCCACCAGTTTAAAAGACTCAGCCCAGAACTGGGACGATCACTACGGCTGATGGGTTACCGTGGTGAGCTCCTACATAACTGACAGAACATTTCTGGTGTGTCATCAATTTCACCCTGAACGGTTATGGTCAAAGCACCTTAATTTCCATTGGAGTTCCCTTCTCCCCTCCCCTCTCTTCCCTCATCCTTCCCCTTCCTTCCTTCCTTCCTTCATTCCCTCCCTCCTTCCCTCCTTCTTTCCTTCCTTCCTTCCTTCCCTCCCTCCTTCCTTCTCTCCTTCCCTCCTTCCTTCCTTCCCTCCTTCCCTCCCTTCCTCCTTCCCTCCCTTCCTTCTTCCTTCCTTCCTTCCTTCCCTCTTCCTTCCTTCCCTCCCTTCTCTCTCTCTCTCTTTCTCTCCCCACCCCGTGCTTTCCCTATACAGTTCCTAAGACCTCAAGCGTCTTTTCCTTGGCGAGTAAACTAAAAGCTAAGTCCAAATTCAAAAGCCAAACCCGAACACCAACTCCGCACCCACCCTCCACACGAATCCCACTGAGACGAGCCCACCGTGTTTAGATTCTATTAGAAAACGAGCATCAGCCTAAATGTCCCCCGACATTGTCCCCCGTGCTGGGAGGGGGCAGCCACAGTTCC
>VSMD01064347.1:0-13877 GCA_008750895.1 Mirza zaza | reverse complement strand
GGGGGGGTGTCAGACGGGGGGTGTCAGACGGGGGGGGTTGTCAGACGGGGGGGGTGTCAGACGGGGGCGGGTGTCTCACAGACGGGGCAGGTGTCAGACGGGGGTGTCAGACGGGGCGGGTGTCTCGCAGACAGGGCGGGTGTCTCGCAGACAGGGCGGGTGTCTCGCAGACAGGGCGGGTGTCTCGCAGACAGGGCCGGTGTCAGACGGGGCGGCTGTCAGACGGAGCGGGTGTCTCACAGACGGGGCAGGTGTCAGGCAGGGCGGGTGCCGCGGAAGCCGGGGTGTAATATAAAACCCCACAGCAGAGGACAGAAACAGAGCTGAGCGAGGATTTTCCATCCTGGGCACTGGGCCGATTCAAGTGTATTGTCAATTTCTCCTCTCACTTGTGACTGTCGTGCCTAGAGTTCCCCTGCTAGGGTGCCATCCCTTCATTCCTTTTGTCTCTCTTCCCCTCTGGATTTTTTAAATGTAAACACCCCTAAGGGTAGATACACAGTCAGTAGTTATTAGCCTCTTGGTATAAATACGCTTAGGAGCCAAATTAAATTATAATTTTTAAGACAGGAACTTGGGTAGAGATGAAATGTCTGTTGAAACATCTATGCTTAGAGGACTCATTTGCCATGAGTTGGAGGTCACGAGGAACGAAGGCCACTCAGTGAGGAAGGTCCGTAGGGAGGGACGGGGCTCATACTTTGCTAAAGGGTGGTCAGTGTGTGCACCTCGGGGCTGAGGGTTTAGTGGGCTGCAGCTTTAACGCAGTAGTCGACTCTGGGCCGTGCGCGTTCATCTGTGGCTGTGTCCACGCTCCTACTGAAGTGGTTAGGCAGAAGGTAGAACAAGGCCACACTGGCGAGGGGCTGGGAGGGACAGATGTGAAAAGCAGGGGAGGGCTGTGCAGTCTAAGGCTGACCCCAGCAACACTCAAAGGAGTCACCTTCCATGAGGTCCAGGCCCCGGAATGGACAGAAAGCCCCTGGTCTCAATTCCAGGCATACCCTTTCCTTCTTGCACTGAGTTTAGATTGTGTTTCAGCAGGCGTCCTCCTGCAGAGAAAGGTCTTCATATTAAAAATACCGTTCGCTGGAGACACACTTGATATTTCTAGTGGCATTTCTACCTGCCCAGCCAGGAGGATCTCAGCTCCACTTGCCCGTCACTGACCCCACTGCTGCATGCGGCGCAGCTGTCGGGTGTGACCCACGCAGCCCTGCCAGCGCGGAGCCCGTCGTTTCGTGCTCGCGCCACGCTGCGCATCTGCAGCTGAGTGAGCTGCAGTCCTGGTACCAATGTGAACTTGAGATAGAGTTGCCGTGTTTTTGACATGGAGTAAAAGGAGGGTTGGGGTACAGAAGAAGTATCTTTCAACACCCTTTTCTCTCCCACGCGTTCAAATCCATGCTGCGCTGCAAACATTGCTTGTTCGTAGGCAATGAGGTTAGAAGCCTCATATTTATTTCCTATAGGATCCATGATGAGGTCTCTTTAAAACGAAAACTTCTCCAGCAGTGAAAAGTGTGGTTCGGCTGCCTCAAATCAGACTTACATGTAGCTGATTAGACATACGCATTCACTACGTGAAATAAGTATGCGAGTGAGGTCTTGGCCTCAAGTTAATCACTAGGATTTTTCATTCAGCTTTTGGTTGGCACGAGTGTTCCGTGGCAACCTTGATAAAGGTTCCTCATTTTAACCTTGGTTGGGTGGGTATTTCAGGTTTCCACACTGAAACAAAATGGTAGCCAATGACTTTTAAATATGCCTACTTTCCAAAATTTGCAATGGACTTTGCATATTTATGAAATGTTATTATATATTCACAGAGATTGTAAAAATAGATAAAAGTGCCGTGAATGTCATTTGACGAATGACACTTTTAAATTGGACAGTGCTACAACATTCCGCCTTCTTCTGGCTGCGTCCCCTGAACGCGGCTTGCCGCTGGCCGCCCCTGCCGGCCTGAGCAGGCTTGAGAGGTGCCGACCCCACAAGGACGAAGGACACACTGCCCCGTCGCGCAGCCCCTTGGGATGGCAACTGCGGCCTTGCGCCTGCGGGAGCTGCCTGAAATGGCAGCTCGCTAATTAGGTGGAGAGGCAGAGCTGCAAAATAAATCCTGCCGGTACAAAGCAGGCTCTGCGTGGGAGGAGCGGGGGAGAGACGGCCGAGGGTGGAGACAGAGGCCAATTTAGCAGGGATGGAATCACAGCAAATTTGATGAAGACTCTCTTGGAAGTAATCGTTGCTGTCGATTTTGAGCCCTCTGGAAAAATAACCTGAAGCGCCAAAAGAAATGAATTCTCCCTCAAGTCACTAAGTGAAGCAATCCTCCAAATAACGGTTTTATTTTTCACAGCAGAAGAGAGAGAGAGACGTGCTGTTGCTTTCTTCAGCTTGCAATGTGGAATCATGAGACCCCCAGGCTGGCGGGGGGCAGTGGGGGCCACGGGCAGGAGCGCAGACGGCCAGAGTCTGGGGGCTGCGCTCTCATTTTCTACATGAGTGCGACCACGGTGCGGCCATCCATCACAGTCGCAGCTCAGGGCGCCGCCTCGTCCTAGCGCTCCCTCTCTGAAAAGCAGGTGCATCGTGTGTGACTGGGGTGCCGACCTGCTCCTTTGGTGCGGCATGATTTGTGTTTCGTTGTCCTGGTGTTTTCTTTAGAGTAGTCCTATCTCGTATCTCATCTGAGTATCATGACTGCTTTCTCTCGTTGGATTTTAACATGTAGGATTCTTGCGGACTCACTTAGCAAACATTTACTGAGCTGAGACTACATTGCTGTGCTAAAGCCTGCTTGTAAATCCTTCTCACGGAGGCCTAAATATCTAAATGGGCCGCTCGCTTGAAATGTAACCTCCTTCCCTTGGGGATAGCTGCATTTTCAAAGAAGTGAAGGACTTACATTATGAATGGGAAGTTACCTTACAATCTGGGAGGGGAGAGCTGATCGGGGTGCTTCTTGCTAGGGAGGGCATTTGTGCCCTGGAGTACAGCCCCGCCCTGGTTGCCGCCTTTCATCAATAGGAGTAGATGGCTCTGGAGGACACGGCAAACATCTTTCTAGATCTCCCTTCTTAGCTGTGGTACCTTGAGACTAAAGTTCTTTGGAAAGAGGAAATCCCTAGAATATGATCAGACAACACCCTCTCTAGCCTCTTTCCTTACCTGCTCCTGGCATTTGAGATCAGAAGTCCACTTTCACTTCTTACAGTGGCAGAGGGGTATGGACAGTGGTCCTCTCCTTTGGACAGGCGACCTCTGCCTAGGGGAGAAGTGTGGGAATAGTGGTCCTGCAGTGTGGCAGGGAAATCAAATTACTTGTCCAAGACAGACTCTTTGGGGGTTTTGTTTTTAAATCATTGCTTCATCAGTGCATCCCTGTCTGTCTCCCAGATCTTATATTTCAGTTACTGGCAGGTTAATAAGGGGGCTGTAGCTAAATCATCTATTGTCTATGAGACCTTGGCCACCCTCAGACGCACGCTGTGCATGAGGGCTCTTTGACGACACCGGCTACTTTCTGCCCAGGTTGCTATCTCCCTGAGTCCTGCCGCTGCTGGTTGCCACGTACGCCTCCCCTTGGTTTCGTTCTCAGAATGTCACAGTGACCAGCTTGCAGGTGGCATCCTGCTGTAGATGCTGGCACAGATTTTCAACCATTATGCTGCCTGCCTGATTTTTTCCATTATTTGCTGCCAATGATAGTCATTTTTGATCTTCCTTTCCCTCCTCCTCCTTTTTCTCATGTGTTGGGCTCCTTCTCAATTGCTCAGGCTCAGGAAGCAGAGAAAGAAACTCCTCATTTTAAGCCTAATCCTAGGATTTCTAGGTTTCTTTGGATTCAAATTCCACCATTAGTAGCCTGGACCCAAGGGCCTTGCTGACTGCTTACTGCCTGTGTCCCCAAGCTCATGTCCCCTCTCCACACTTCTCAGGCCAAATACAGACATGACTTTCTATTCCTTCTCTTTTGCTGAATCTGCAAAATGTGAAAATCAGATGATTCTACTAATGTCAGGTGGTTGGCAGTGGCACTCTGGGGACCCTCAACCTATGAACGGTCCCACTGTCCTTACCTCTCCTGCTGCAATTCGTCAGGAACAACCTTACTCCATGTTAAAATAAATGGGTTTTGCAGGTGCTACAAATAGCATTTGCTGTGTGTCAGTGGAAATGAGAGTGTGGGATAAAGTTGAAAAGGATTGTTTAGATTTTGGGGGTCTTGATGCTCTGTGAGGAATGAATATGATTCCCTGGGAGAAATAACCCAGCAAAATGAGCTCTTCCAATACCCGGGAAGACCCCCAGAGCCACGTGGAAAGGAGGCTGCTTCTGTCGCAGGGCAGTGGGATGTTGAGGGGGGCTGAGAAGGACGGACAAGCCAGACAAGCTCACCCCCACATTTAAAGGTCATGCTGGGAGTTCACTTTGTGCAGTGTTCATGCTAGCACCCAAAGGTGGTGATTACAGCCAACACCCAGCACTTTCTAAATACCAGGACATGTTTTGTGTCATTTAATCCTCATAGTCATGCTACAGGGGAATACTAGTATTATCTCCATTTAAGGAAATGAAGTCCCTTATCTAAAACTGTATAGCTGATAAGTGTTGAAACTGAACTTCAAACCCAGAAAGCCTGGTGTTAGACTTTCCCTTTTGATCTATACTAATTCCGTTTGATGACAATACTTCTCTTTCAGTGCCTTTCATAAGACTTGCATACTAGCATACAATAAATATCTGCTGAAAGAAAATATTTGCTCAAGAAAAAAAAAGACAAATCTCAACAGAGGCGAGAAAGAATGGTACAGGGTGCCGTCATCAGTGACTTTGTCTTCTCAGCACCACTGTCTCAGCTGGGCGGGCTGCCAGGGGTGGAGATCTTACAGGATACTGTGGAGAAGATTGAAGACGCCCTTTCATGTCCCAAAGGGTCAGACTCACAGAGTTAGAACACAGCTTCTCTGCTCCAGCCACCCGAGCTCTGTGGTCGGTCCCCAGCCATGGTTGCATGGTCAGTCACCCTCCACACACTGGCTCTCGTTGTCTCCATTGCCTATAATGTGCTCTCCTCTTCTGCCCACAGGACAAACTCGTAATCACTGTTTAAGAATCACCGCTTTTCTATCGTTTTCTCTGACCCCCACTTTACCTTCTTGATTCAAAAGTAGCTGACCTTTCACATTTCAATTTATATCCAACTCTATCATTTTGCATTATTTGCCAAAATTAACCATTTGTGGTCCCCACGCAGAGGTAAGCTCTTCGCAGGCAGAGTCCTATTTTATCGCTCTGTGTGTCCATGGCACCGAGCACACCTGCCCCCAAGCACACTTGCCCACCAAGCACAGCGGCATGTGCACGCCAGGTGCTCTTCAGCACGTACCTCGCTGAGCTAGATTTCCTGCTTGCTGTACTTTGCTCCAGGGTTCCGAAAGCTCAGTGGGCCTGCACAGGTGCTCAGGGTCAGAAAAATGCAGGGAATGGGCCACTTGTGCCTCTCCTGATAGCTGGCTACCAGCCACCTACTCCAAGAGAGGGTCAACTTGATTTAAAGGTGCAGGATTGAGGAAGAGTATGTCATGAACTTGACTAAATGACTCTCTTAACCAATGTCAGCCCATTGAACTGTCCCTTCAATTTTAACTGTTCCGTCAGGCAAACAGCTTACTCAGCTTTTCACAGGCCTATTACTTGATCTGAAAATGTTGGCAACACTTTGGCCTCCACTCTGACTTTAAGCCTGTTACAGATAATGTGCTCTCTTGGGATGAGGTGACACATTTTGGTTGTATTGGAGAAACATCAGTTATGTCTGTGTCTTGGCTGGTAACAGCCAGAATTGAGAGCATGCCAGCACTCACCTCATTGCTAACAGACTCCTTAATTAACCTGCTAAATCTAATGCATGGTTCACTGTTGTTTTAGAAATGAGATGCATAATATGCACACTTTTTCTTCCTCTATACTTTTTTATTTGTTCAAGTTATTAGACAAATTCTCTTGGGTTGTCCATTAAACCTTCTCAAAAGAAGCAAGGATTTAAGAAACACCCAATGGGGCTTGGCTTCTTTGAGAAGACTTGCCATTGCTGCATTTGCCCCTTGATAATTGGATTTTTCCTCCTCCTAATATTTAAACACATCAACTCACTTAATCTTAAGTGTTTCTTTTTTCTTTTTTTGTAATGTCTCCATTCTCATGAACTGCTCTATGTGAAAGGAAGGCTGGAGCAGCCCGTCGGGGAGGGTTCTTCCTGGGGGCCCGCTCGGCACCAGGAGCTGCCTGTTCACACCTCCTGCTGGCCAGGCCGGAGCTGCATTTCTGCCTGCGTTTTCACTGCGTGCCTTACATACAGTGCCCAGACTGCTGCTCCTCGAGGCTGAGGCCGCTGTGCTCCGTTTTCATGATGAAATGCAGATTTCCCCTGGGACCTAATCAACCTTCATTTCAAATGGTTGACAAGGCAGATACTTAAAGAATTCAGTGGTTAAATTTGTGATACTGAAAAGAGTCCATTCCAAGAATATTCTGTGATTCCAAAGCTATAGAATTTTTATTTGATTGTGTTTTAAATTACATTTTCATTCACTTCAAGTCCTTGCTTCTCAATTTTGTGTCTCTCAAAGAGAGACAACTTGTTGACAATCACATTGGTCTCTGTAACTGTCTGTCTCAGATGGAAAATATCTACAGTCTTTCAGTCATGCTTCCATCAGATGGTGGCTGTACCAGTTGATACTTCTGAGGTTTTTGTGTGCATAAGTATGGTCTTTTCCTAATCAGGAAGGAGAAATAGCATACTTTGAGTTACTTTTGCTATGCCAGGAATGTGCTAGATTGTAACATCTTCTAAATTATTTGCTTGTAACTCTGCAGGGTAGGTGCTATTGTTCTACTTTCACAAATAAGGGTATCTGGACTTAGAGAGGCTCCTAAGCTTTCTTCCAGAAACACTGATGGTGGAGGAGACAAACCCAGGCTTGCCTCTCCCCAGTGCAGTTGATGTTTTCTTCACTCTTCAACACTCTTAATTGAAAATCTGCATTAGCATGAGCAGGCCAGCAGCACCTAGAATACCAGGTGAGACAAAACTCTTGCCAGCTTATCCCAGATGTGACCTCAGAATCCCTCTCAACACAGCATCTAAGTAGCCACTTTCAACCAGTAAGTGCTGCTATGCAGGTTGAAAGTTGTTTGCCATGCCTGTATCTAGAGTTGTCTCCGAAGCCTGCAGGCGTGGGCTTTATTGCTAGCCGTGAGGATCACAACCATAACCGACTCTCCAGGAAAGGAGACCTAATGAAGAGGGGACGCTAATGCAGAGACTTGGGGTGTAAAGGCCCATCCACCTGGAGAACAAGGCTGGTGTCAGGAGGAGGCATTAGTGACACAAACAAATGACACACAAAAGAATGTCTTGTTTGTCATCCGGCCCGTTGTGAATTCCTCTGACAAGAGGTTCATTAACCCTGTAAATATCCTATAAGGGATAGTTTCTTTCCCAGTCTCATTCACTCTTTCAGTCAAATCACTTTAAATATAATCAGTAATCCTGTGACTTAATGATTCATGCACAATTACATGCTTAATCTCACCCAGTTTGCCCATGTTTCTCAAGATCGTTGTCTGTTTGGGCGCCCACTCAGCACTGCGTTCTCCTTTCTAGACACACAGCACTCCCCGCTCAACTGCCTCCAGCAGTGTCGGCAGCCTGGCCACACTCTGGGTGCATCCGGCCTTCACCAGCATGGTAAGTAATATTTGTCCAGGAGTCTAGATGTCCTAGACAACGAGTGGCGTATACAGCCAGAGTCTCAAAGTCAAACAACATGATTTATAAATAACACTAATAGGTAAAAATACGCATGCCTTTCTCCTTTGCATACAGGTCATTTTAGAGCACTTGATTAACTTGTATAAAACTTGATTAACTTGTATAAAGAGAGAGCCTTTTGCTATCTATAACTCAGCCCATTGCTAAGTGGGATTAATATTGTCAACAGCAAATCCTTGGTTTTCCTGAAGTCTAGGATGGATCTGGTTATGTGAAGATGAAGGTATAGCCCGAGAGCCAAGCAGAATTGCCTTACATAATAGAGAAGAAGGAAAGGTGAGCCCCCTAGTATGGGCATGGCTGAGAAGGGACTTTGAGGCACAGATGTGTCTAATGGGAACATTTAAGGGATTTGTTGCAAATGTCATGTGTTATGGATTGATGCCAACCCTTATTTTGGGGCGATTGGATTCCTTTGGTGAACTTGGAAGAGGCGCTAAGTTCTACATCCAGGGTGAGTGAGGCAAAAACAGAGGGGTCAAGTTTATACGCAGGGTCTATAAGGGTGTAAGAGGCCCTCAATGACCTGAGAGAGACATGTTTACCGTCTGAATAGAGCTGGTTGTTTGAATCAAGTTATGTATACTGTTAAGTATACATAACTCAATCAAGGGTTCCACCTCTGAAACACGGAACACAGAAAATTATTTCAGGAGCTATTTTCTCAGTTCTCTTAAGGTTGGTACATCACTAGTATCATTCTGGGTATGCAAAATTGGAGCTAAGTTACTACATAATGTGGATGCTTCAGTGTAAGCATCAACAGACTACTGCCAGGGGCCAAATCCAGTGTATTGTCTGTTTCCATAAAGTTTTGTTGTAACACGGTCACTTCTGTTTGTTTATGTGTTGCATATGGCAGTGTTCATGCTACAATGGCAGAGTTGAGTAGTTGGAACAAAGAATGTATGGCCCACAAAGCCTAAAATATGTTCTGTTTGGTCCTTTAATTAAAAGTTTGCCAAATCCTGTTTCAGGGCATTAGGTCTTTATTAGGTCTAAATCCTTTAGGGGACCCCAGTTGAGAATGGCTGATCTGATCGCATCTTAGATTAAGCACAATTTAGAATTGAGTCAGAAATGTGTCCTCACCAGGGGGTAGAGATTAACTGTACAGGCCGTGGTGGTCTCCACCACAACTACAGTTGAGACAGCCATATCTGAAAGAAAGTTGACTAAAAAGAGGAAAACATCATGGCTGTAACTTTGCCAGGATGCCAGTCAGTTTATGCCATGGCCTATAAATGTAAACCCAGTTAGGAAAAAACTCCCATGGAAGAGTCTAGGATGGCCATGGATTTATCAGAGCTGAGGAGAAACTCGAATATACATTCAGCCTCCGTTCTCAGAAAGACGTGCTTCTTCTAAATTTAGACATACGCAGTGGCGGCAGCCCCAAGCATCACATTTGAGACCTCATTTCACCTGCCTCATCTTACGTGTTCAAAACCTTTGATTTTTTCTTTTTCCTATTTGGAGCCCTGTCTCTGGTGCCTGAGAACCAAGTTGGATGTGGGCTCAGTTTACAGACGCAGCCTCTCTGGGGCTTTGTGTGCAGTTATTTGCTAGTCCTGTGCCTCAGTGGCCCTGCCACCCCTTTTCCTGCCGCATTGTTTAATCCTAAGAAATCCTTCTTCTAAGAAGGTTTTTACCCTGGCCCTGACATCTCTTTTAGCTAGAATATTACCCTTGGGAGACTCTTAAATCGAAGTTGCCATTGACATTTCTGAAATCTGTGTCCCTAAGCACATCAGCTTTGTGATTCTTAATTTTCCTCTGCTTTTGGATGTTACAAGCCTTGAGTTACATTACTTTCTCCTATATTTTTTTTCTGGAATAATGGGATATGCCACGAATGCTTCATATTCCTTGCTAGTTCCTCTATGTTTTAGAAAGGCTCAGCTGAGGCTTTGACAGTTTGACTTCCTTCTTTAGTGAGTTCCTTTCCTTCTCTACCATGATGTGTAAGGCTAGCAGTGTTCGCTGCACTAACTACTCTCTTACCTCTCTCCTTTTTGATTTCTGCTCTAGACAGGAATAATGGTCAAATATTTAACCATCAGTGTATCCCAGCCACCAGCCAATCAAAAGAGGTGTCAACTATAAAGAAGACATATGGGGATGCTGTTATGTACTGGTTCCGAATATCATCCCAGCCCCAGACATTGGCTTTTTAAAAATTTCTGCTTATAGTGGAAGCCAGTGAGACATGAGAAGTCAGTGAATAGTGAGTTCTGGTGAATAAGATCATCTGTTGTTCTAGAAAATCCCTTTTAGTTTTCAAACCCTGAGTTGGTAAACCTCACCCAGGATGTAGTATTGCAACAGAATAGCATTTAAACCGGAGCAGAATGTGGTCTTTTATTGCCTTCCCTAAAATGCAATTATTTGTTTTTCACATTCCCTTAGAGGCCAAATTCCACTGCATCCCATAGTGGCGGGCCAGAGCTGGCTCACACAGGCTCACAGGAGCTGACTGTGCACATCTCTTCCCAACTCTGTGTTTAGTGACATTACACTGAAAGCTTGACATCAATCACAGAGGGAGTATTCATATCTCAGATGAATTGGCAAATGCTACATTGGCAAATGCTACAAATAAGGTTATTATTTTCCAGAGAGTGGGTTGTTAAATAGCAACCAACACAACACTGCATTCCACTTACAATAACTGAGTATCCTTGAAACTCACCCCAATAATGCTGTAAGTATTTTATGCTGATCTTTATTAAAGTTGTACAAATTTTTTTCTGAAACTCTTTGTATAGCTATCTGAACTTTCAGAAAATGGTTCCCCAATTGCTCCTACAGGTACAGACTTCCTTCAGCTTTCAAAGGAGCTGTTTCCTGGATCCAGACTCCCTTTAGGGGAACACTACAAGTTGATGACCTAGCTCTTACTCTCTTGCTGTGTGGAATTTCTTGGAACTGGAGCAGCCCTTTTGTATCTAGAACAAATGAAATATCCTTTGCTTTTTTCTAATCACCTCTTTGTGATCCATTCAATCTAGGAACATCTCTTTTTACTCTTCCTGTATGTCTATTGGCATCCAAGATTTTATTTTCACATTCAGATGGGTCTAGGTAGTCCTCTAAGATCTCCTAAGAAAAATATTTCTTTCTCTTACAGCTTCTGATATGATAGTAAAATAATGTATATTTTTAAGTAAATTCATATTCTTTTCTGAGAAAATTTGATTCTTTAGGACTATTCCAGACAGAGATCTTTTTAGCTTTTGAGTTTGTTTGTAATAATAATCACTGAGTTATTTTTAATTCCTTAGCCTAACAAGATACCCTGTCCTTTGTAAAATAAGATTCCCATTCTTTTAAAAACGTTCATTAATAAAACCCACCACCCTTCTGTGGGTGAAGACAAAGTCTGGGTCTTTAAAACCTGAAGCCTTGGTCAAAAGTTATGTACTTAATAAATCTGGACTCAATCCATTATCATAACATGGGGGATAACCATTGGGAACTCATGGACAAGCCACATAATCTAGGAGGTTAGCCCCTCCCCACTTCTCCTGCCTGGTCCTGAATGCAATTCAAAATTACATAACAGTGCTAACTTCTAGAATGCACCTCCTACTCTTTTCTCCTAGATTTCTTTCAAATTTAAGCCCAAATATCATTTCTATGAAGATTTCTATGACTTCCCTGGTAGAGTATTTGGTCTTTCCTCTGCACTTTTGTTTATTCTGTTTTATTACACTTGCATCGTATAATAATTCTTTAATTAATTCTTTAATTTTTCTCCAACACTAGGAGATAATCTTGTTGGACCAGGATATCTTTATTCTTCTTCATATCCCCAGGACCTAGGACAATGCCTATTGCATGGCTGGAACTTTATAACTTGATTAATGATAGATTATAGCACTTGTTCTAGAATTTACAAATTAAGAGGATTAAAAAATTCAGATGGCAAATCAAAGTCATTGGATGCAATATTCCATTTGAAAGCTGTTGCTCCATTACACTGACCTGGTGGTATAGTAAACCAAAGGCAGTTATGCTACCATTGAGATGATTCTTTAGTTTTCTTCTCTAATGGGTCCAAAATCTACTTGGAGTTTTACAACAGAGGGTTTGATGGTAGAAAGATACAGCAGAGCATCTTGTTGCTAGTCTAATAACTTAGTCTAATTGGCCAGTACACCCATGTTTTATGGTCTAAGAAGGAAATGGGCCCAGGATTTGAAGTCAGAAAATCTGGATTCCAGTCTTGATCATGACAGTTAACATCTCTGTGTGCCCTTAAGCAAGTCATTTCATCTTGGTCAGCCTTTGCTTCCTTATTCATAAAATGGACTTAACAATATCCACGTCCAGGAATTGATCTGGAGATGATATGAGAGATTTGGTAAATGTATATTGTCTAGCAATCGGCGTTTTTATGTGAGTGGCTATTGCCAGACTCAGCTGGAGCTAACTGGATATGGACACTACTGGGCAATCGAGAACCTCGGTATAGCTATGACCGAACTGCCATTTCTCCCGAGACACTTCAGGATATTCATCTTTCTCATCACAAAAGATTTAGCCTCGAAGTAGCCATACTTCTTGGCTCATCCTAAAGTGTTTTTGGGGTTTTTTTTTTTTTTTTGGTCTTTTTTGAAAGTTTGAACTGATACAATTCTACTGGCTTCTCTGCCTCTACGTCAGACCACACAGGCTTTTTTGTTTGTTCAAGTTCCCCTCTCAAAGAAAATACTTCAGTCTCTTTCTCATGATTGTGTAACTCAGAAATGTCTAAAGCTATGAGCTTCAAACTTGGCAGTGTTCTTACCCTCACTAAGAAATAAAAATCAAGGGAAATTTGAAGGAGAAAACTTTCACTGCATTTTTTCTTTTAAGTTTTTTAAATTTAAAAATAACACATAGTTGTTATTTACATGTTTTCATTCTCCTTGCTAATAACATCATTTTACTGCCTAAGGAAATTTCAATGTCACCATCCTGTCACTATATGGGAGAGAGGCACATTCCTGTGCTGGCCAGGGTGATGTGCACAGCATGCTCTAGTACTGTGAACAAGAAATACTTCCCAACTTCTCAGAGTGCGTCTTGTGATTTGTACCAGGTCTAATATTGAAGCCATATTATAAGGGACAATATTCTTCAAGGTACCTTCCCACCACAAAATCCTCCCCTATGTTTGGCACAAATTAAATTCTAATTTTCAGCCTGCCTTTACCTAAACAGCTTGCCTTTTTGTGAAAAGACAAATGGTAATTGTTAACCATAGACTCCTCTGAATGAGTAAAGAATCTGAAAAGAGTTTTTCAAAAGAGTTGGAGAAGGTTGTGTATGTGGTCAGGGTATATAAAATTAGCAAAAAGAAGCTCAGGAAGTAGAATAAAGAAGATCAAGCAGTTACTACTTAATTGACCATTTTACATATGCAGGACATACTTAACTGGCATTTGCTTACATGGAATGAGAATTTCAGAGGTCAGGCTCAAAGACATGGGAAAGAAAGGCGCAGTAAGAGTCTTGGTTAAGAGACCGAGTGGAGAGAGCAGTGTGGGAAGGTGGGGTGACCAACAGAGACCGAATGGAGAGAGAAGTGTGGGAAGGTGGGGTGACCAACAGAGACCGAGTGGAGAGAGCAGTGTGGGAAGGTGGGGTGACCAACAGAGACCGAGTGGAGAGAGCAGTGTGGGAAGGTGAGGTGACCAACAGAGACCGAATGGAGAGAGCTGTGTGGGAAGGTGAGGTGACCAACAGAGACCGAGTGGAGAGAGCAGTGTGGGAAGGTGAGGTGACCAACAGAGACCGAGTGGAGAGAGCAGTGTGGGAAGGTGAGGTGACCAACAGAGACAGAGTGGAGAGAGCAGTGTGGGAAGGTGAGGTGACCAACAGAGACCGAATGGAGAGAGCTGTGTGGGAAGGTGGGGTGACCAACAGAGACCGAATGGAGAGAGCCGTGTGGGAAGGTGGGGTGACCAACTGAGACCGAATGGAGAGAGCCGTGTGGGAAGGTGGGGTGACCAACAGAGACCGAGTGGAGAGAGCCGTGTGGGGA
>VSMD01064345.1:0-47248 GCA_008750895.1 Mirza zaza | reverse complement strand
GGCAGGTTCCTTTCCTTCATTGCCTTCCTGGTCACCCCTAGCTGGAGCCCTCCCCCCTCTGCCACCAGCCCCTGCAGAAAGCGTCCTGACCCTCCACTCCCCCCACCCTGTCCTGGCTCAGAGGCCCCCTCCATCCACGCAGGCGCCGTGCACTCTGCCCAGAAAGCTGCAGTCCTAACTGGATGTGGCCCTGTCCCTGTGTCGGGGACAGGGCTGTGCCTCGTGTGTCTCTGGACCCACAGTGCCAGCAGGTACAGCCACAGCGAATGCTCGTCCAGAGTGTGCCCACGAAGGAGACTACAGGCGAGCCCTGGTGCCCGCGTGCATTGGGGACGCAGGGCTATCACCCCGCGAGGGCCCCTCTCTGGGTGTTCCCATGCCGCCCTGTGAGGGGCAAATCTGGTTTTGGTTTTTAACCCAAAAACCAAAACAGACTGTCTTCTATGTTGGTATGACTCTGAACTTTCCAAACCTGGGTGGCAGGGAAAGCTAACACTTTGGGTGCTGGGAAGAGGTTACTTTGGGTGCTGGGAAGAGGTTAATGGTCCATTTCGTCTTGGGAGAAACAGGGCCGGCAGCAGCCAGCCCTGGTGTGGAGCCGAGTGCCGTGTGTGACGCGGGGACTCGTGACGCCCGCGCGGGGGCAGGGCTGCCTCCTGCCGCAGGTCTGCGGGGATCGCCGCTGGAGACGGAGCAGCTGGTGCTGGAGTAGCGAGGCCGGATCGTGGGCTCTAGGCCTGGCCAGAGCTGGGAGGTTTTGCCCTTCCTGCCGCTTCCTGCATTTGGGTTTCAAACATAAGCAGTGAGGCCACGGGCTCTGGTCTGTTCGGAGCCCTCTCATGAGCCAGTCGGGCCGGGAAGGGAAGAGTCATGATGGCCGGGGATGCTGATTCGGCTGGCTGGTGCCTCACCAGCCACCTGCGGCTTGCTTTGCCTGTCGGGGTGGTCCTGGTGCCTTGCCGGGCTGCCCCACAGCTCCAGGGTGGGGCTCCAGGGCAGGGCTGCCGGTTGTCCCCATGACTGTGGCCACTGATGGGCTGCAATGCATGCTGGGACAGCCGCTGCGACGACAGCCTGGGGTCCCGGGGCCCCGTCAGCCTCCACGGGCCTGGCTGGGCCCTGGGAACCCCAGTGGCAACATGCACTCGAGACCCAGCCCTGCACCCGGCGCTCCTGTCCTTGCTGTCGCCTGCCCACCTCGTGCTGGGGGGTCTCTGCCCCCACCCCCGGAGGACCCCTCCCGCTTTCGCACATGGGGGCTCCTCCGCTCCCCTCTTCCTGGCGTGTGCAGCGTCCCGCTCTCCGTCCTTTCATCACTTTGGGGGGGGTGTTCCCTCCGCATTCTCAGGTGGAAGTGTTTAAGGCCGGTCCCGACAGCCACCCCTCTGGACGCCCGCCCTGAGCTGTGCCCCTGCAGATGGGGCCCACATGCGCGGCGACGCGGGGGACAGGCCTCCTGCCAGGAATGCCGCGGGGCCTCCCTGCTGGGGACGCTGCAGGGAGTGGCGCGGCAGCCCTCAGGGAAGCAGCGGCTTCCTCCCGGACAGGCTGTAAGGAGCCCCTCGGAGCGGGAGCGTCCGAGGCTGCCAGATGCGGCGAGGAGGAGGAGGGTAGGGCAGAGCCGGCTGCTGGACTGTCCCTGTCCTGTCCTGGGGCAGCGTTGGTGTCACCTGACTCCCGTCTCCCAGGCCTCCCTGGGACACCACAGAAGGTCCACATCCACCCAGTGGCCCAGCGGGCGAGGGGCCTGCTGTCTCCTTCCCGTTCTGCTTGGCTCTCTCTTGAAATGACCTTAGCAACATAACGACCTTGAGGACACTTTATATCCACTTCCATCTGGGCTCACAGCGACTCCAGAAGATGAATTCTGTTCCCATGCAAGGGGCTCTGGTGGTTGAATGACTGTCCTGCGTCCGTGGCGTCTCTTGGGCTGCGGTGGGCCTGGTGGCGGTCTGCATGGCATACCCCCTGCCCCCTACCCTCGCCGTGTCCCCGCCTGCTGTCTCCTTCCTGCGTGCCCTATGCCGGGGCCCAGCCTTGTCTGTCTCACGCACCTGTTTCTTTTTGACTGGCGGGTCCGGATTTGGGGGCAGGTGGCAGCGATTCGGGTGTGCGAATGTGCCGAGCTGGGCTCGCACGTGATGGGCCGGGAGGCCGAGGCCTCGCCAGCTGGACCAGGGGTGGTCGGAGCTCAGGCCCCAGGACGTGGACCAGGTCTGGGCCCCGCCTGCCCCTACGTCCCTCGCCCAGCACTGCTCCCTGCTCTGAGTCACTCCCCAGGGCTTACTGCTCCAAGGGTGGGCAGACGGGTAATAACGTGCACACGCATGACGAGAGGTCGTGTTCCATCACCACCCTGGCCCTGTCTGGGGGAGCACGAAGCCCAGTGGAGGAAGGCTGCACCGGTACCTTCTGCGGCTCTGTGCTAGGTCGCCGGTATCCGTCGCCCGTGGCCTGACACTGACAGTGCTGGCCTCCCGTGCCTTCCTCCTGTGGTCAGCCTCTGCACAGACGCCCCCGCCCCGCGCCGTGAGGAGCGTGGAGGCTGGCACCAGCTCTTCCCCGCAGCCACCCCGTCTGTGGGCTGAGACGTCGAGTTCTTCCCGGGCACAGCCGGGAGCCAGGACTCCAAGAGCAAAACCTCTGCTTTGAGGCTGGCTTAGCTCTTTCTCCTCGAGGAGCAATTTTACTCGACGCATCGCCCCAAATGCGCTCGGTGATACTTAGTTCATGGTACAATGGAAATCACTGTTACCAAGAGGGCAAGCGCAGGTAAAAGGCAGGTGAGTCACGTGGGCTCTCTCTCCATGTCCCTGGCAGCAGGCGGTGCAGCCGCAGACAGCCCCCCGGAGCCCGGCACGTTGCCCAGACCAGGAGCGTCCGGTTCTTTAAGACCTCACCTCCCAGTGCCCGCCCCTCCGCCCCTCTGCTTCCCTTCCGAGCTGCGGGGGTCTGCCTTTGGCTAGTGTCACTTAGAAATGGCACAACTACCATTTCAAGGCAGGACTCTAAGAGCTGTTGAATTTAACCTCCAGTGTTGTCCGAGTTCCCGCAGGCAGTGTCTGGGATGGCCCAGCAGTGGGAGAACAGACCCTGGCACCTGCTCTCATGAGGGTTTGTGGGCAGCATTTTCTGCTAAAAATGCCACGTGCTGGCTCTGCTGCTGATGGAATGCCGACCAGGGCAGGTCTCTTGCTCAGTCCCCTGGACCTCATCGTCTTCATTTGCAAGATGCAGACTAAACTTTCATAAGATAAGTGGCATGCACGTGCTCTTTGAACTGCGAAATACTGGCAGATTTAAAAACGATTATCATGGCCGAGGTACTGGAGAGATCTTGCGTCAGGAGACGGGGCTGGTGCTCTGGAAATGCCAGAGAGGGCAACTTGCAGCGTCGTGAAGAATGCTGCGACAGGCTGTGACCTTGTCAGCTGCCCTGTCTGCTCTCGTTGCTCTTGTTGGCGTCTCACATGATCACTGCTCGGCACAAACAGATTATTCCTCCCACATCCCTGTCTCTTTTTTAGGAATTAAAATGACAGACAAATCTCGGTGGCGTGGCTGCAGCAGGACTGGGACGGGCTGGGACAGGTTTCTCGCGGTGTAGGAGGCCTGTCCCCGAGTTGCACCTGCTCGGGAACAAACCAGGGACGAGTCACTCTGGACTTGAGGCTGGCTCCTTGACGTTCGAAGGGGTTTCGTGTTCATGTGCGTGTTAATCCTCTGTTTTCAGCAGTCGGACGAGCCGGATACCCTGAACAGCATCTTGGTGCAAAACGCCTAGGAATGTTGGCTGAGATCTCGCAAGTGCAGCACACGGCACTCAAGAAAAGATGAAAGGATCCCGTACGAAGGCCCACGCCAAAGAGGAGATGGAAACGGGAAGCGGGAGGGCCGTGCCGGGCAGGCTCGGAGGCGAAGGTGGGCGTCGAGGTCACTTCTTTTAACTCCTTTTTAACCGACACGCTTTTGGATTTTCCTGGCCGTGCAGAGACAGGAGAGGAAGCTCGAGAGAGGCCGGACGTTAGAACCGAGATTCCTGCACAAGAGCTGTCCTGCTCCTCTGCAGAGCCGCACCGGAAGGCAGACCCGGAAGACAGGCCAGCCCTGGCACGGGAACGTGGTCTGTCAGCCGGGCCTGGTTCCGAGTAGGGGGATATGGTTGCCTTTGAGAGTTTATAACGGGCGTCTGTCTTCAAGTGCATTTGGGGTTTGAACTTCCACTATCTGAGAGGCACGGACTGCCCCCCCCCAATCTGAGAGATTAGGGTGAAGTGAACCCTGGCTGGTAATTCCTCTGGAACCCCTGGCAGGAGAAGACACAAAGCCTCAGTGGGTGCACACAGAGGACTCCTACAGACAAACTCCGACAAAGATGAGCTCAGAATCTGGAAATCCCAATCCAAGGAGAAAAATAAACTCTGAGTAAGTTCAGGATATAAAAACAGTAGGATTATATTTCTAGGAGCTTCAGGTAACAATATTATCAAATAATGCTTATCAAATAGTTAGGATTAAAGACAATGAGAAAAATTTTTAACAATGACAAAAGTACAAGCTGCCATGAAAGGAAAACAAAAGACAAGGAAGATTTGAAAAGAACAAAGGGAAACTTTGAGGAATTAAAAAATACACAGATTGAACTTTGATCTTTAACCTAATCTGTGATGGTTAGGTAAAAAAACAAATTAGACACAACTAAACAGAGAATTAACAGGGTGGAGGACCGCTCTGAGCACATGGAAATAAAGAGATGAGCAGTCCGGAAGCAAGGCAATAGATGCGGGAATAAGCCAAGGTCCGACGAGAGCACAATGGAGTTTCAGACGGAGAACAAGAGGAGGACGGTGAGTCGATGCTGGAGGAGATGATGACTGAGAGTTTTCCAAAATCAAGGACAGTCTTGAATTCTCTGATTTGGGGCAAAAATAGTCCTAATGATAGATAAAAAAAAATTTACACACACACACACATATACATATCTCACAGTAAGCTAGTAAGAACACCTGAGATAAAGACAATACCTTGACAGCAGCCAGAAATAAAAGATGACGCATAAAAGAATGACAATCAATTTGGCCGTCACCTCTCAGTAATAACCAGAGTGTGAAATTAAGTCTCCAAAGTCTCGAGAGAAAACAGAAATTGCGGCACAAGAGCCGTCCCGCTCCTTTGAAGAGCTGCACGGCCAGTAAGTAGTAAATAGTCAAGCAAGTGTTAGGGAGACGGGATCAAAACAAAGACTTGGGGAGCTCATCACTAAAAGGTTCTCACCAAAAGAACTTCCAGGAAGGAACTTTATTAGGGAGAAAGCCGAAACCAGAAAGAAGTAAACTGAAACCAGAGCGGTCGGTGAGCAAATAAGTTAGTGGACATATGGGGAACCCTGAGCAAGATTGACAGTGTAGACAACGTAATAGTAATGACATTTCGAATGTATGGAGACGGGTGGGGCCTGAGATATTGGGTTAAGTGTAAGTTGGGAGGAGAGTGATCCAGGTATCCCAGTGACATGGAAAGTGGGAGAAGAATAACCCAACTACTCTAAAGTTCTTGAATGATCCTAGGAAAACAAATGGGTTAGCTTTAGATTTTGTCATGCCGACTACACGTTAACATTTTGATCATGACTACTAAGGGGGTAAAAGTAGAGTTTGTAACTTCCAACACAGTAAACGAAAAAGGAAAAGAGACACCCTCATCCTGCAGAACAAGGCTTGGCAAACGTTTTCTGTAAAGGGGCCAGATCGTGTTTGGCTCAGTGCGCCACGTGGCCGTTACCGTAACTACGCAGCTCTGCTGCTGCAGTGCAAATGTCGCTACCCGGGAGACTTACACAGACGGGCCTGGCCGTGTTCCAGTGGAGCTTCATTCACAGAAACGGGCAGTGAGCTGCACCTGGCCCGTGGCTGTCGTTGGGTGCCCTGCTACAGAAGACAGGAAGGGAAGTCAGAAACTAGGAGGAAAAAGCACAGAAAAAGGCGTTAGAAATCATTCCAAACAGGTTATAACACCAGAAATGTAAATGTAAATGTGCTGAGTTTGCTGGATAAAAACAGAGGCTGATCGATAAATGTCAAAAAATGACTTTATGCTCTTAGTAAGTCCATACTGAAAACAGAAAGGAGGAGAGTAAAGGCAAGGAAATAGATATCCCTGGCAAATATTGGTGATGAGAAAGGTTGTTGACTACATTAACACACAAGTAGACTTTAAAGTAAAAAAGGATTAATAATGACAAAAAGTATTATTATAAAATGGTAAAGAAATAATTCACCAGGAGCAATTTATAGACTTATAAACTCCTACGTACGTGGCCTTAAAGTCCATGAAGCGAGATTTGAGAGGATGACGAGGAGACGTTTGTTAAGTTGACCCTCATAGTGGGACAAAATAAGTACAGGATTTAAAAAATACAAATTAAGAACTTAGACCTAATGATACATAGAATGTTGCACCTAAAAATTACGGAAAACACACATGGAACAGTTACAATGATCACACAAATTAGGTAATAAAATCAGATCCCAGAATACTGAAAATCTGGGATCACGCAGGCCACGTTTTCTCTCTCCGCCAGGTGCTGTTAGAAGTCAATAAGTTGAATGAAAGCCACACCTGTGGATGCTTTAAAGCACATTTGTAAATAAGTCACGACTCCAAGAGGAAATCGTAACAGAAATAACATGTTAAGAGCTGAATGATAGTGAAAACATCACATATTCAGACTGGTGGGATGCCGTCAAAGTAATACTTAGAACATAATCTATAGCCTTAAATGCATTATTAGAAAAAGAAGAAAGACTGGAAATTGTTGATCTAATAGAAATTAAAAGAGCGGCATGGCAAAATCTAAAAAAGGAGAAGGAAGGCGGTAGATGGAAGAGCAGAAATCGGTGGAATGTGAACCGAGCTACGACAGAGAAAACACACGCGGCCAAGAGCTGGTTCCTGCACAGACGAGCGCACAGATGGTTTTCCGGCCACGTTCCTCAATGGTTCGGGACGCAGGCAGGGAGTAAACACACACAACGACAGAAATAAAGAAGGGTTGCCCTCTGGCAGTCCACAGACCCCAGTGGGAGACGAGGAGCTTGCTCCTATTTTTATATTTATTTTGGCTATTTACCGGACTCACATTTTTATAATTTTTCAGTTAGAAAATTCTATCATTTGCAAATGATAATAATGGCTACCTCCTTTCCAATACGCTACGTCCTATTTTGTTTTCTTTTCTAATTGCATTGGCCAGCAAAATTCCAGAACACTATTGAACAACAGCAGGGGAGGCAGCTTTGTTTTATATTTTATTGTAATGGGACTAGCTCTAGTATTTCATCACTAATCAAGACATTGGCTGTCGGGTTAAACAGAGAAAGGTTTTTACTCTTCTCCACTCACAAGCCGAATGGCAGTGTATGGCTTAACATCTTGGGGAGATTCTCCAAGTTCCTGCCCAGTTTGGTTACCGAAACCCACTGAGGTTGACGCTGCAGCTCGCATCCTGTTTAAGGTTCCCTCCATGCCCCCCACGGCTGCGCTCTGGGGGTCTTGACGTGAGGAGGGGCCGGGCCCGACCCTCTACTCACCTGTCCTGCCCCCCTCCTTCTTGGAGTGCTGTGGGCAACATGCCCCCTTGCCAAAGCTTAGGCTCCACGGCTCAGGGGTTCGGGGCGGGGACGGCACGCACAGCTGTTGCCTCCCTCACCCGGCCTCCGCCTGCAGCCTGCCCTTTGGCTGTGGCTGCTGCTTTAGTCATCGATACTCCATGCTGTGGGTGCACAGATGCTGTCCTTTTTGCCTTTTTGGGTATTTGCAAGTTCTTGGGTGTTCTCTGGGGCTGCCCTACGTGGGAGCCACAGCTCTAGCCTGGCCACTTTGGCTGCCAGACCTACTTAGCAGATAAAAATACAGGACACTGGTTACATTTGAATTTCACATAAATGATGAACAATTTTTTAGTGTAAGTATGTCCCATGCAGTATTTGGGACATACTTATGGTAAAAAAGCAATTATTTTTTGCTTATCCGAGATTCGGCTCTCACTGGTATCCTGCGCTCTGTCTGGCAGCCCGGCCTCTGCGGCCTCGGCAAGACGGCCTTGACCGGGGGCTCACGTCGGTGCTGTGCGATGCCTCCCCTCCCCTCCCCTCCCCTCCCACACGCCCGCTGTCCCCGGCCGTGCTCGTCCCCTCCCCAGTGTGGCCAGGCCGACCTCACGCTCTGCACAGGTGTGGCGCTCCGTGTTCAGGCAGCCCCGGTCCTGCCGCGGGTGTGCGCACGTGAAATAGACACCGCGCAGCGAGTCCGATCAGAAGCCTTTCTGGCGTCTAACGAGACGATCATACGGTGTCTATCCTTTTGCCAGTCGGCGTGCCTCATGTTTGTAGATGTCTCGTATCACCTGCCGGGGACGATCTCCTCTCGGTGACAGTGCACTTCTCTCCCTGGACCACAGCCTTCCTCCCCTGGCGTTTTGCAGAGGAATTTCGTGTGTGTGTTCGTCAGAGAAGTCTGGAGGAATGATTGTGTTTGGTTCCAAAATGAATTGTAAATATTTCCATTTATTTCATTACTAGTTTTTTTTTTTTTTTTTTTTACTGCGCTCTGAAAGATTTCATTTCGCACAGAAGCTCTTTGTTATCCGAAAGCTTAAAATAATCTGCCAGCGACCCCGTCTTCGAGAGGTTTACCTTTTCTGGAGGTAGATTTTTTTCGCTCTCCCAACTTCTTTCCTCGCCATTGCTCTGTGCAGACTGCCTGGGAGGGGACGGCCCCCTTTCGCAGGGCTCCGGAGACCCGGGCACCGGGCGTTCGGGGGGGAATTAGTCGGGGGTGATCAGGGCACAGTGCTGTCCCTTTCTCTCGCTAGTCTATTGCTGGGCTCCAAGCATGGGGTCTGCTTCTTCTCCTTCCCTCTCTCCTCCGGGTGAGGGCGGGGTGACAACCCAGGGGACAGAACCCTCAGCCAGGTGCCCAAGGGCCAGCTGTGGACGGCAGGTGGGGAGGGGCATCAGGAAGCCCTCTGGCCTCGCGGTTGGCTGCGCCGTGTGGCTGCCGCGCTCGGCAACGGCCTGCCTTCCGGGTCTTATGTTTTTCACTGGCTCTAACTCGGGAAGGAAATAATAGCGTATTTATTAAGCTTCCAAATCTTCCAGGTCATTTCCTTTTTACAGAGCCGATGTTGACAGTTGTTTTTCTTTAGAGAACCTTCAGCACCGAGAGTCTGTTTTCTAAGCACGGCAGTGTGAGGCTATTATAACGTTTGCTTATGTTTCAGAATCTCTTCCATAGCTTCTCCATCCCTTTGATAAATCCCAGTGGTGTGTATTTGTTTGACTTGTAGGATGCAAGTCAAACAATGTATTAGTGTCGTCCACTATAATTACGTTTTTGTCACTTTCTCCTTACGTTATGAAGAGTTTACATTTTAAATATTTTAATGTTATGTTATTTGGCACAGAAATGTTCATGGCCATCATATCTTTATTTTGTATTCTAACTTTCATCAGTTATAATCATATATGATATGTTTGGTTCTTCCTCTGCCATCTGGTTATATTTTTATAAATGTACTTGCAATTTATTTATATAGTTACAAATTATGCCATATGCGTTATTTTGTAATCTCATTTTAAAAATAACATATTTCCCTATGATAGAATACACGTTTATTGGAGAAATTAGAAAATGCAATTAACAAAAAGGAGAAAACAGAATTTACTCATAGTCTCTCGAACCACCACAAACTTTGTTGTTTCTTTCTTAAAGTTTTTCATATCTATGTATTATAATATATAGTTTAATATGTAAGAATGAAATTTTACTGTAATGAGGTTTCATCTATTTGTTTTTCATTGAATATACAAAGACTTACATTCTTTAGGCACTAAATTAAATCTAAATTAATTCCCAGTGAAATCAACTCCCGATGCACATGCAAATTCTGTGTCATTAAGTTTTCTTCGGGAACATGATCTTTAAGGCAGCGTGCAATGATGCTGCCTCACGTGTGCTCTGCCCTGTTTTGCACATCTCGATGCTGGTTTTCATGCTTCTCTGGGTTTCCGGTTTCTGCGGGAAGCAGGTGCACCTCACCGCCTCGGCGCTCCCGAGGGTCTGCCCTCCCCCCGCCCCCGATCCCTGCAGAATTGCTTTGCTTTCACCCGGTACCGGTCCTGTTTCTGTGGCTTTGGATTTTAGAAACAGGTTGTTCTTAAATCGTTATTTACTATCTTTATACCTTTGTGCACCTTTTAATAACGATTGCTTTGACATTTACACAGAATTTTATACCCCTGCTTTTAGGGTTTCTTACTGACCGTGATACCCCGTGGCCACTCTGGCCCCCCCCCCCGCCCCCGGCCACGCTGTCCTCTGTCCCCCTCGAGTTACTTTCCTCGACTCCTCTCTGCGGGCCGGCGTCTTTGGAAGGAGGCCTGGGTGTATCCCCCTGGGCGGTGCCGCTGCAGCTGGGATCATTCAGGGGCGGGGGGGGGGCGGTCCTGCAGAGGTGGCTTTACCGTGTTCTCTCAGTGGTTCTGGCGTGTCCAAGGCTGGGTACCATGTGACCGGGGCCACGATGGCTGGATGGCTGTTCAGATTCTCAGTTCGCTGGCGTCAGAGAGGGTGGCTCCCAGGTCCTCGTCCACCTGCACAGCAAACACAGTCACAGGAAACCCAGCATTGCAGGCAGCCCCGTGCCGCGCCTGGGGAGGGGTTTCCGTGAACTGCAGCTTCCCCGGGGAAGAGCCGAGAGACGCCTCCGGATCAGCACAGCTCTCTGCTCAGAGCCAGCACCTGCAGGCGACCACAGGGACAGTCAGGAGCCACTCGGGCTCCCTGCCCCACCCTTCCTGGCTCTGACCTGTGGGGGAGAGTTTTGCTGATCTGAACACCAGGGAGGCCTGGACGGCTCAGGAGGCCTGTCCTGGCCGCCCCAGATCCTAGAACCCTCACAGCAGAGCTCTTGGCCCAGGTGCAGAGGTGCCCGGCCAGTGGCAGGGCGGGGCGGGCGTGGGGGAGCCTGGCGGGCGCCCGGCCTTGGCCTGAGTGCTGAGGGTGGGGACAGGGCCACTCTCAGTCCCCCAGCGGTGGTCTCGTTCCCAGCACGGCACGCAGAACACCTCCATTACCCTGCAGCTGGGTGGAATCATCTGCCACAAAGCCTGGTTTGCAGTGAAGTGTGGGCATCTCACGTAACGTATTGACTACTGTACCGAAAGTGAAAAATAGAACGGTTGTGTGCATACTCGGAGCACGGCTTCTGCTGAATGTGTGTTGCTCTTGCACCACCGGGCAGTCAAAAAATTGTAAGTCCAACTGTGCTAAGTGAGGACCATCTGTATTTATAGTAGACACGCCGGTCTTGATGTATTGTCCTGTGTAAGCATCACTGCCTTTGCTTAAAAGGTATTGCTGGTATTTTGTATAAATTCTTGCACTATGTTCATAAATGCAGACGCTGTGAGCTCCAATTTTTATTTCTCATATTGTCCTCGTCTGAATTTTAATATCAAGGTTATAGCTTATAAAATAAAAGCAGATAAAATTTACTAATAGAAAAAAATATTATTTTTCATAGAATAAGAAATATTTCATAACTAAAATGACATAAATTGCTCAAAGCTGTTAATAGCAGTTGTATTTAATCACTGCTCTATCCATAATTAAGTCCTTTTTTCAATCCCATTATTATTTTTATTTTCTCTTTCATTGAGCTAGATATTTATGTTTATTTTACAAGTCTGTTTTTATTTGTCCTCTCTATTGTATATTTACGTTTTTTTTACGTTTGAATATGATATTTATTTTCCTTAAGACGATTCTGTTGAACAAATCTAACATGCTGGACACCTAATTCATTAACTTTCAATCTGTAGTTTCTGTAAGCTGCATGCCAGCCTATGGTATTTTTGTTGTTTTTTAGTGCTAAGTACTTCTGTTTGCAATATGACTTATGCTTTGACATGAGTTTTTTAAAAGATCTTCCACATGTATGGGCTTTAGAGAACATGTCTGTCTTTCACTCAATTTCACTGCGTTTCAGCAACGTGGCCTGCGTAATAACCTCCTTTGAAGTTGGTGGAAGCTTGCTTTGTAGCCCAAAACTGCTCCCAGAGTGGGGCTCATGGTTTTCAGTTGCTCTTAGTGTCCCTTGATGTGTCCAGGTTTTTTTCCTCTTAATAATAAGTCCAAGTGTATTTTATGAATGTGTGGGTAGAAGAGGCCCTATAACTTTCTTCTTTTGGTAAAAGTTCAATGTGCACTTACTTTAGAATAAGCGTATTCTTTAATTATGCAGGCCAGCTTCTACACATGGCCATTAAATTAAGCTTGTTAGTTATGTTCCTATGTTTTTACTGAAAACATTTTTTTTTGGCTTGGCCTATTAATTGAGTTTGTTGTGATACTCCTCGCAAAATGATTGTGGATTTGCCAGATTTTGTTTCCTATTTTGAAGCTGTTTTTGTTAGGTCTATACAAGTTAACAATTGTTATTCTTCCGGTGGCTCAAACATATCCTTGTAATACTCTGTCCATGAAAATTATGTTGGTGTCAGTCACCTGTCTGGTGTGGTCACAGCTCTCTCAGCTTCCCAGGGCTCACTTTTGCCAGCGACATCTCCTCCTGGGCTTCATCTGTCCCCCGTGCAGCCCCCTCCAGCCTGTTGTCTCCGTGCCTGGAACATTCTGCCACCACCCCCCACCTGCTCAGCCACCAACAGCCTGGCTGTAGCTCCAGTGCCACTTTGCGCAGTTTTTGCTGAGGCCCTGGACGGGTCACAGGCCCTTCTCCCTCATGGCACGTGACAGGCTGAGGGGTCACATTCGTGAGGCCAGTCGACTGACATTTGTCTCCCCACTTAGACTCTTGGGTGTTTATGAAGCGTGTTCACATCTGATTATAGAGAGACCCCCGTAGCTGTGTGTAGAACAGACAGTAGAAGTTGTGCTGGACTTCGGAGCTCTAGGAAGGAGGTTTCCTTTGTCCAGTCGAGAGCTAGGAGACTGTAAGTGGATTAAAAAATGTTAGAGGCACTAGACGGAACTCTTAGTTGTAGTCGAGGGTGAAATGAATCCACGCCATAGCGTGTGCAAACCGTTTGCATACGCACATCAGAGACTGCAATGAGTCACCTGCGCCATCCAGGTGCAGCTGGATGGGAGCTGGCAGGGCTGGTGCCGGCGTTCGAGGGGACCCCAGCACACTCCGTGCCGCCTGGTGGGCAGCGAGGCCGCTGCTGGCTGCTCCACAACCAACACTGAAGGTCAAGCAGGGAGGCACTGAAAACCGTGAGCTGGGAGGGAGCCGGCAGGAGCAGGTCACAGCACTTGGGGATCAGGCGGGGGCAGGTGAGGCAGCACCTGGGACCCAGGGACAAGCCTTGCCTTGGCTCCAGCAGGTCTGTGAGGAGCAGCCAGGTCCGGTGTGGCAGGTGTGTGGTAAAGGAAACATTCCTTCCGGAAACTTCCCACCAGGTCTTCCCTAATATGTTCTCCGTACCACGTGACCCGTGTTGTGTTGGGCATTTACATGAGCGTGCCTGAGGCAGCTCTTTCTAGAAACCACTGGAAATGTTCTTAATGTAGAAAAAGGGTGCCTGGGATTACCTCACCAGGCGGTAGTGAGAGGGGACTCATTCCTGTGCCCAAGACCTTTATTGTTATTGACGTATTTCTGGATGCTTCCTAGCTTTTTGTACGACATCAGGAATAAATACGGCCCACTTGTTCCTTTTATCTTGCATGCCTCGCATGTTGGCCTCTCTGCAAGTCTCTACAGCAGTGTACTTTGGGATATTTTCTCAAACGTGACAGTGATTATGACTACACAGTGACAGCGTGCCCAGGCAGCATGTTCAAATGTCAGTAAAATGTTAACAGTGCTTAATTAATGCTTGTGAAATTCCAAGATATATCCACCGATGCCATAGAAGTTCCCTGGAGCTTTTTGTGCCAATGCGTTATCATCCTATGTAGCAGGGGTTGGCAAACCACAGCCTGTAGGCCACATCTGGCCCGCTGCCTATTTTTGTAAATAAAGTTTTATTGGTGCACGGCTGCACCATTTGTTTGCACGTCGTTTGTGGCTGCTCTCACGCCACCGGGGCAGAACTGCACGGTGTCTGCGGGCCGTCTGCGACGGTTCGTTTTATGTGTCAACTTGTCTGGGCCACAGGATGCCCAGACACCTGGTTAGACATCATTTCTGGTGTTTTCGAGAAGAGATGAACACCACATCGGCAGACCGAGCAGGGCAGGTTGCTGTCCCCGCTGTGGGTGGACGGTGCCAGCCCACCACGGGAGGCTGCGCAGAACAGACGCGGGAGGAAGGCTGACTGCGCCGTCTGCCGGGCTGGCTGTGCTGGGAAGGGACGGTCCCCGCCCACCGCCCGCACTTCTCCTGGGTGGCAGGCCTGCAGACCGGGACTGGTGCCACCCACGGCTCTCCAGCCTGCCGGCCTGCAAACCGCACCAGCTCCTTTCCCGGTTTCCGGAGTGTGGACAGCAGGTCACGGGACTCCTCGGCCTCCGCAGCCGTGTCGGCCGAGTCCTCACGGCGAGCCGTGCGTGCGTCCTGGGGCTCTGCCTCTCTGCGGAGCCCTGAGCAGGCGCCACACCAGCTGCAAGGCCACGGCGCCTCCGCCCGGCCTTTATGGAAAGTCTGCACCCGCTGTCTGCCCGGGCGAAGCCGTCGTTCTCTGCGGCTCAGAGACGCGCGGCCGGAGATGAAGCGAGTAACGCAGGGAAGCAGGGTGGCAAGAAGGGACATCCTCTGCGTGGAACAAAAGAAAACGAAAACCAAAAACGAAACAAGGAACGGCGGCTCGTGCCAGCATCTGTGCTGTCGTTTATCATCGAGCTGTGTTTTTCCACAAGCACATGACAACGGCTAAAAAAAATAAAGTTTCTAGGAGGCGGTTTTCCATAAACAGTCTGCCTCTGCCAACTGGAGTCATCTTAGTCAAGAGGAGACGTGTTAGAAACGTTTTTTTTTTTTAAAAAAAGAAGTGGGGGTCTTGCTATGTTGCCCAGGCTGATATCCAGCTCCTGGCCTCAGGAGATCCTCCTGTCTGGGCCTCCCACAGTGCTGGGATGACAGGTGTGAGCCAGCATGCCCAGGCTGGAAACATTTTCTTAGCCTCTGTTTTGTGACCTCATCCTCCCGTGAGTTGAAGGCTGTGCTCATGTGATCTCTGGGGATGGGACCTGGTCTTGGGGCTCGAGGTCCTGCATTCGTGTCCTGGTGATAGAACTGCTGCGGCGACCATAGATTAGGTGGGTCTTCCACGTGGCCTCTGTTTCCCAATCTGCACAATGGACCCACTTGAGAAGTAGAGCTCTGACATCCCTTCCAGCTCTGAAAGCCCGGCTCTGTGGCTCCAATCCAATGGAAACGTCCCATTCTGACCCGAGTCCCGGAGCATGTGATGCATGCCATTGAAATGATGAGGAGGCTCGAAAAATGAAATTCCCCTGTTGTGAGCTGCACGTAACTTCTGAAGAAGTTGTTGGGTTTGACCAGCTGAGTGCGGAGACGCGGCCAACATTTGAGCTTCACAGCGAACACTTTTCTGGAAACAGACCCCCCCCCGGGGCTGGGCAGGAGGAAGGAGTTCTGTCCCGTGGAGATACCACCTAGAGGGTCTGCTTGGACGGATGACACGATCTGTAACATCGTGTAACAAATTTTGTGACACACTCATTGCGTAACATGTAACATACTCATTGTAACACACTCATATTTGTAACACGCTCATTGCGGGTGATTTGAGTCGTGTAGTTTTTTTTTTTCTGAGACAGAGTCTCACTCTGTTGCCCGGGCTAGGGTGAGTGCCGTGGTGTCACCCTATCTCACAGCAACCTCAAACTCCTGGGCTCAAGCGATCCTCCTGCCTCAGCCTCCCAAGTAGCTGGGACTACAGGCATGCGCCACCATGCCCGGCTAATTTTTTCTATATATATATCAGTTGGCCAATTAATTTCTTTCTATTTATAGTAGAGACGGGGTCTCGCTCTTGCTCAGGCTGGTTTCAAACTCCTGACCGAGAACGTTCTGCCCACCTCGGCCTCCCAGAGTGCTGGGATGACAGGCGTGAGCCACTGCGCCCGGCCTCGCGTAGTTTGTAAATGTCTGCAAATCCCAGCGCCTCTCCAGCCTCCGCCCGGCTCTGCTCTGAGCGGCGTGTCGCTGTTGCTGCGGATGCCACAGTCCCCAGGGCCAGGGCGTCCGGAACACGGGGCGGCAGGGTCGTGCGCCGCTACGCTGTTCCTCGTGCGTGCGCGGATGGCAACACGACGTGCTGGTGACACCTTGCTCGGGGCAAACGGCTCTGAGGTCGTATTCGCCTGGCGCTGAAGTTTGGGAGGGAGGGGTAAGGTCAGGATTCAGCGCTCGGCCGGCGCCCGGTCTCACTGACAGCCCCGGGGATGACGGGCAGCCTGCGGCAGCGGGAAAGCGGTGTGGGAGCTGTCAGACAACAGCCAGGCAGCGGCCGTATCTGCGTCTGTGCGTTTATCTTCATTAAGGGATTGCAGAAATTGATGTTTTCGGGGAGCCTGAGAATGTAAGTGCTCATCCGTGGCCACGCAGGTCATTCATGGCGGGATGGTCTTTGATATTTGTATTATTTTTAATTGAAGATTTTTTGGAAGAAAAACGTATCCCAGTCTATGGCCCTTAATAGCATTCATGGGAAGGCTGGGTAGCCCGGCAACGTGACCACAGCCGCGACTCCGCGTCCACCTGGTGGCCCCGGGCAGGTGCAGGCGGGAGCCCCGGAGGAGCGGCGGAGCGCGGGTCCGTACTCAAACCCGCAGAGCTGTGGCCAGAGTCAGGCGGCGCCGAGTGACGAGGGCGAAGGCGGAAGCCTGGGCTGTGCCTTCAGCCAGCGCCGACCACGCCTGTCAGTCGCCGGTGGCGAGGTGAGGGAATTACGATTCGCCGCCTCCAAACAGGCGCGGCGCAGGGACTCCTGTGCGCGCAGCGGGAAGGCAGGCATTCAGAGCCGACCGTGCCCGCTCTCTCCGGGCAAACCGCGGGTCAGCGCCAGACTAGGTCTCCGCATCTTCTAGCAAATTTGGGGAGAACCTGCCCGCTGACTCTGGGAGACTGCTTCGTTTTCCACCCTCTGGAACTGGCGTGAGTACAACGCAGTTTCCTGAACTTGGTCTTCCGGATCTAACCGCAGACGGTCCCCGCCACTGTCACTACCACTCACGGCCAGATACATCTAAAACGTTATTTTCTGTCCTCCTCCTGGAACTTTGCTGCGCTTACGGGCACGTTAAAGTCACTGAGAAGTCCTGCACGGAGTGTGCGACTTTGGGCTAAATGAGGTTTATCAGCTGCATCAGAGCCAGCGTGCCTTTGTCCACGGCGCCATGCTGGGCATCGAGTTTTTTTCTGGAGACTCCAGTTTGGGAAACCCCATTGGAATAGAATCCGTATTCCACTCCTATGCCCTAAAAATAATATTTTTTCCACAGAGTCTGGTCTCTCTTTCTTTTTACATTATGTTAGGTCCAATCACGGGACAGGCCAAAGTTACTTGGCATTCGATAATTTTTAATCTGTTCAGTATTTTACTTTTAACAACTTCTTGCTTTTTGATGCTCCTTATTTTTTAATTGGAAAAATAAAAAGAAACACCTTGCTGTGTCACAGGGAAGCATGGGACGTCACTGCTTAATGGAATAAACTCATCTCCGTTAATCCGTCGGAAACCACCCCGGGATCACAAGCGCTCTAGTTTGCTTGGAAATCCGTGTTTAGGAGGATCCTCGGAAGGCTCTCTGCGCCCCGTGGGCACCTGGGGACGGTTGGTTCCGCAGACGTTTCCAGCCTCCCTGGGAGGATGGCGGCGCCCGTGTGGAGCTGATTCCGGCCGGCTCTGGCCTGGCCTTTCCTGCCGGGGTGCGAGGCGCCCTGCCGCGGTGAAATCCAAGATGCTGAACCTCGGCCGGAGGGGCAGCCGGGGCTCCTCGGAGCGGACGGTGAGCCCAGACAGGAGACAGCGCCCAGCCGCGCCCAGCCGCCGCCACCTTCGCTGCCCCAAGTCTCTGCGGCAGCCGGGCACGTACTTGGTCGTATTAACTCGCAAATCGTCAGCGCGACGTCCCAGGTAAGAGCAGAACTTGTAAGCCAGACGGAGCCGGGTTTGAGCGGAGAATTCCCCTCAGCGAGAGCCCGGACGAGGCCAGGCGCCTCTCCTAGCTCCGTCCGCACCTGCAAGGTGGTGCTGCCCCTTCCTGCCTCGTGCGGTTCCTCTCGCCCTTCCCTCTCCCGACCAAGGATGTCTGGGGGGGTGTGGCGTGTGGCACGTACCTGGGGTGTGTGCGTGGGTGGGTTGGAAGGCTGTGCGTGCATGCGTGGTGTGTGGCGGGGGGGACCCCAAAGTCCCCAGGTCCCCCGTCCGCCCACCTGTGGTCTCCGGGCAGCCATGTTCCGTGAGCTCGGGAGGGATGGAAGTTTCTCGACCCAACACTCTGTGGGATTGTTCTGTCCAACATTATTGTTTTTTCTAGAATTATCCAGGGAAAAGCCCTATTCTATTCACAGAAAGGAAAGCCTCTCCTGGTCACTGACACCCGTGCCTTTCTCCTGCCCCCCTACCTGAGGCGGGGGCTCTCGTGGTGGGAGCGGGCACCGAGAGCTGTAGGTCTTCCTGCATTGTGGCCGTGGCGGTCTTCGCCAGCCCACGTGTCATTTACTTCTGGCATCTATTTTACACGTACATCCCTCAATCTGCATTCTAGGCATCGGTGAAGCTTAATCCCTTGTTCTTAAAAACCCCATATTTTCCCCATACCTGAGAGTTACCTTGCGCCCTGAGAGTGTCACTTCTTACTCGGGGCCGTTGACCCGAGGAACTCAACTTGTCCCGAGTTGTTGCTTCTAATTATGTCGCCTTAGACTCACCTGCGTTGAATTCTCGCCTTCCGGCCAGCGGTCAGCAGAGCCAAGCGAAATGCAAACGCACGTCTTGGTCCACACTGCTCGCGTGACACACTCAGGGTGAAAACGCCCCACGGGGTCTTTGCACCCCTGTGACTTCGGAACTGAGACCTGCAGCTTTGGCGCAGACCCCGGCTGTCGGGAATCAGCCCCAGGGAGGGTTGCGGTCCTTTGCGATGGGCAAACAGGAAGGTGGAGCCGTTTGTCTGGGGCTGCTTGGAACAGACCACACCACCTGTTTCCTCGGCTCCTGCGGGCAGGGCGGGGATCCCTGCCTTTCCTGGGCTCCGTTCTCCCTGTGCCCGTCGGGCTATAGGGGGTGGGACGGGGGCCCATGAGCTGGCATCTTGGAGAACCCCCAGTGCTCCAGCTCGGCCGAGATCCCACACGGGTTTGCAGAGAGGGTCTCTTTGGAAGCGGCCTGCAGACGCGCCGCGCGCCTGGTGGGAATTAGCGCTCCTCCCTTCCCCCTCCCGCCGCCCCCCGCCGGGACGCTGACCTGGAAGGCATCAGCCTCGCTCTCACATGAAACAGGTTTTCGGGACTGACATGCAGAGCTCTGATGTAGAAATTGAAATTTCACACTCAGTAGGGCCTGAACGGATCCAGAGGTCAGCAGGCGGGGGACCCACGGCGCGGCCTGCGGGGAGGTGCCACCCCGAATTAGCATCAGCAGACACTCGTGCGTCAGAGGCTCCGTGCGCGGGAACCGTTTGCTCGACATCTGTGTGCCCCCCCCACCCCCCGCCCAGCACACACTCGCCTTTTTGAAGCCGAGGGGCACGTCCCACGCGTCTGGTGGATGCATCAGCTGAACGCAATCTGCCTCCGCACACAGATGTCCCGGGAGGTGGGTGGTGTGGGGGCACGCGGGACGCCGGTTAGAAGTCGCCGGAAGGCTCTTTATGAGGTTCTCGTTGTGTGCGGTGGGGAGCGGATGGCCAGAGGGTTGACTTCAGTGGAAACGCACCTAAGCCGGGTGCTGGAACTGGGTCTCTTGAAAGGGTTTGGAACACAAGGTTCCGAAAGTCATGTTCTGTTTCCCATCTGCTTCCTTGGGCCTGTCAGTCTTTCCCTGAAAGACCAGCAAGGAGCAGAGAAGGGTCACCCTCTGACCGGGTGGCCTGCAGGCTCACGCCCTCCGTGGGGGTCTACACTCGCACTTGCACGGGGCTGGAGCTGCCACCGTGGCTGGAGTGCGCTGCCGGTCAGAGCGGCAGTTGCTTGCTTATTTCTGCATGTCGGTTCGTGCTTTGCTCCCGGCCTGCAGGTGAGGAGGCCGCGCCGTGGCCGAGCGCACAGCAGCGCAGCGCGTGGGTGACTGGGTGGCCGGGCGGTGGCACGCACATCTGGTCCGCAGCGGTGGCAGCCAATGGCATCCCGGACACTGGCTTTATTGCTCACATTCCTTACGTGTGAGCAGCTTTCCCCTCCTCTATACAGATGTCTCCGAGGAATGTTTAAATTGTCACAGGATCCCAGAGGAGATTGCCGTTTCCTGTGTGAATTCTCCCGCCTCGCATGGTCCCGTGTGAAGCGTCTCCCTGCGGGCGCGCCCGGCCAGGACTCGCGCCTGCTGTCGTCCACACGGGTGGACAGGGGACCAGAGACGCAGACACTGGTCCTGGGGGAGATCGGACTGTTCGGATCGTTCAGGAAGCCCAGTGTCGGGACCGGGGGCGGGTTTGCCGTGGGAGAGGAAGGACACGGTGTGCGGGAAGTATGACGCCGTGGGTCATGGCAGCTTGTCCCTGCTGGCTGCCAGACCACCCCTCGGGTAGAAATGTGGCAGCAGCGCCTCTTCCCTAGAGGGTGCAGGGAAGCCGGGATTTCAATCCCATCCGGGCTCCAGCAGGACCTACGGGCCCTCCCAGGCGTGTTGCTCCCCTTGGCTTCGGTTCCCATGTCTAAGCGGACGGGCCGGCCCCCACCAGGCCCCTGCAGCTTCCACGTTCGGATTCTGCGGTCGTTGGGAGCAAACACCCCCGTGCAAGGAGATAAACAGAAGACCACGGGACCGCCGAGAATGCCCGACACAGGAAGCACGGTGTGGAGGGAGCAGCTCAGGGCCCTCTGCCTGGGCACGGGGACCCCGCAGCTCGCCTCTACCCAGCAGAGCAGGCCCCGGGGGTGGGACGCACCTCGCTTTCGTCTCATCATACGAGACCCATCATAGCCGAGCAGCCAAGGCTCTCGCCTGGTGGCCTCGAGGAGGAGGAAGCTGCCGCGTGGTGAGATGGTCTATGGAGAGGGCCGTGTGGCAAAGGAACTGGAAAATGACAAAGCCATGCTGCTTAAAGCAATTGAGGTCCAGGTGATTTGTCACTCGGCAAAAAGAACGCCGACCCAAGGACAGCTCGGCCTTGCCCGTGTGGCCCTGTCCGGCGACAGCCTAGGCGGAGAGCCACTCTCTCTCCCGGGTTCACTGTCAGAGGGGCACACGCTGTCCAGATTTAAGGGATGTCACCTGAGCTCCTGCCACGTTGAGGGTAAAGTGTGGAAATGGGAGTGAAAGAGTGACGGTCGCTCGGGGCACATGAATCAGACGATTGGCTGCGGCGAGGGCTGGAAGCGGGCACCGAGTCAGGGCCCTGGCGGGCAGGGAGGGCCACTCGTCTCCCGAGTGACAGGGAGGGGCGGGCGTTGGTGGGTGAGCACGGAGAGCAGTTGGCAGGACGGCCACCAAGCCGTGGGACCCAGAGCCCTCTGTGAGTCCCTGTCGAGGCTGCAGAGGGGCGTCTCTAGGTGGGTGACCCCAATCCTGCCGCCGAGAGCCGACGTCCGGTCGTGTCCAGTGGGGCGAGAGGGAAGTGAGGACGATTGTCCCACAGTCCGGGCGCACGCTCTGCCACAGCGCAGGTCTAAGGGAGACAGGACTGCGGAAGTGTCCCCCGGCCCACGGGGCCTTGCTCCTCCGGCCCGCGCCCGTTTGCATGGGCGGCTGAGTCGCCAGAGGCAGCGCCCTACTTCTGGGAGGAGCTGGGGTGGGGGCTGTGGGGGAAATGCTGCCCGCCGGCCTCGGGCTTTACTTCTTGTGCCTAAATGACTCAAATGCACACACACACGTGCTTGGAGCCGCCCCGGCCTCAGCACGCTGCCCTGCCCCGCTGCGGTGGCCGAGAGCACCTGCTGCCGGAGCGGCAGGGTCGCTCCTGTCCAGCGGGGGGGGGGGGGGGGGGGGGCGGCACAGCGTCGTGGGGGGCGTTTAGGCCTGGCCGACCTCTGCCACTGGCACTCTAAGGAAAGCAGAGGCTGCAAGGCCGGGATGCCTTCTTCTCCAGTGAAGCTCCCAAGCACACCTAAGTTGATCGATATTTTAAAAAAATGAAAGATCCTAAAGGAACTTTTTGCGGTGCAATTTGCAGTTCTCACGGTATCGTTCACCTGTGGCCCCTGCGGAGCCCCTCGCTGACACGGCAGTGGGAGCGGGCCCGGCGTCGTCCTGGGAGACTAGAACGCGAGGCCCAGACGGGCAACCCGCCCAGGGTCTCGGGGGTGGGCAGTGGCAGAACCAGCACTGACTCTGTAGCCGGTTCGGTTTCGCGTCTTGGGAGCAGGTCGGCTTAACGGCGGGGCTGCGGGGCTGCGTGGCGCAGACGCAAACACGGTTCTGCTCCGCCTTCCCAGAGACGTGGGCACAGGGGCACCTCGCTCGACTGTGGAGGGCTTTGGGACTCTGTCCTCCGAGCCCTTCCTTTTGTCCTGACAGCCGCCATTTGGATGCGTAGTAGTCGAGCCTGGATGAGAGCGAATGTGCTTCAGGCCGGCGCTCGGTTGACGGGCGAAATCGCCTGCAGCTGGCACTGCCACCACGGCTGCCTTTGAACGTTCTCCGGCTTCGGGGGGCTGACCTCCCTCGGAGGAGGAGAGGCTGCGAAGCGTCGGGACAGAGCAGAGGATGGTCTCTCAGGAGTTTCTAAGTGCCCAGGTGACGTCTGGCATGTGCAGGAGCCAAGTCCTGGCCTTCTCCCGGCACGGGACTCACTTCTGCGCCAGGCAGGGCCGTCCGGCAGACCCCAACGGGGGCTCCAGGAGCAGCTACACTGCACGTGGCCTCCGCTCTGGGTCGGGGTTGGGGGTGTGTGCACGGAGAGATGGGACGCCCGTCAGGAGGGGCTGCAGACACATCAACACCTCCACCCAGGTGGCACACCTGGGTGCTGAGTGCACTCGGCTAGAGTGCGTTTGCCGACAGGTTCATGACCACACAGGTGCGTGTAGGGCAGACGCAGAGGCACATGCATCTCACGGCTAAGGAAGGAGCCCGGCCACCCTGCTACCTGGTCGCGCAACTCGACTGAGGCTGCTGGCTCTGGCTGCTCAAAGGGAGCTATGCTGTGACACCCTTCCCAGGTGAGGGAGCGAGGCCTGGAGGATGGAGCAAGCCAAACTGCCAGGGGGTTACGCCAGGAAAACTACACGCGAGTCCCTGCTGGCCGGGCGGGTCCTGCACTCAGCTGTCTTAGAAACCCCAAGCTTATCAGGACAGTCCAGAGCTGCGTTTGAGCTACCTGCTTCTCCTCGCCTGACACCTCCGGCACGCGTCCCCTTTGAAGTTCAAGTTTTCTATACTTGATCTCACTCAGAGGTAAATTTTCTTCAATTGTCTGTTAGTCTGAACAAGATGTGCTCAGTGTGAGATGTCATCGACGCAAGATAACATCTCACAAACCATCTTCTCATCATCAGCGCCCTTGCCCAGGCAGTCTGAACAATTGGCTTCCGGATATCAGCTTTTCCCGATGTTTCACTTCTTCTTAAAGTAGCATTTCTTGTCCGTCGCCACCTCGAATTTGATGTTTGTAGAAAGATTCATCTGAGCCAACAGTTAGAACTCAGTGTATAGGCAAGAGACCCTAACACTGTTTGAATTCAAATGTTGGAGGCCTGCAATGAAATGGAAAAGATAATTCAGTACACTCTATGTTTTCGGAGAAAGAGAAAAAGCAGGAGGAATTAAATTTACCTCGAGGATTCATCTAAAAGGAAGAAAAGTGGCACATCTAGTCCGACGTCTACCGTGTCCAGCGCTGCCTGTGTTCCTGGTGCCACGGGAACGGGCTCGTCCCAGTCCTCTAGGCTCACTCAAGGCGTGTGGTTATCGAATAAAGTTTTAGTGACCTTTCCTCTACAAATTAGGGCAGAGAAATGAGCTAGCATGCCCTAAATGAGAAAGTTGAAGAGGGGAGGTTCTGGGTAGCCCCACTTTCCCGCACGGCCGCTGTGTGCGGTATGATTTCTGGCACGTGGAAGCCTCCACTTGCCATCCATTTGTGGTGAGGCTGCGTTCAGGGAGGTGAGGAAGAAGAGTATCCGTTGTCCCCCTGTCTCAGAGGTCTCTCTGGTGGCAGGCAGGATGCTTTGGCTTCTGTGTGGACCGGGCAGCCTGGGTGCGTGTGGCCGACGGGTCCATCCTTGGGGGAAGGGCAGAGCTGACCCTGGAACCTGCCCCCGGGACCACCTGCTGGAGGTGGACCACCAACACAGCGCCAGGCAGGCGGGAGCCCCGAAGAGCGGAGCAGCATGACTGCCCCGGGCGCCCGCCCTCGCTCCGGGGCGGCACAGCGTGCCGAGTGTCGCCTACAAGCGGAAACAGTTTTTCCAACACATGCACCACTTGAAGACATTCTCAGAACACAAAAGACAAATGGAACGTCTCAGAAAATTAATGAATTCACCCCAAATCCTCCTCCTTCCGTTCATATGTACTGCTGAGAGCCAGCTGCTAACACGCAAACAAATGGACATGCTGGAGATATTGACTGGTAGGAGACAACTCTGGGGGAGATTTTAAAATGAAACACATTCGGACGTGTTTGCAGTATGCGTTGGTGCAGATTCTCGGACTTTTCCATGACTGCAGCGGATAGTGATTGCTGTTTGTTTTTAAGGGCAGCACACATGTGCTGAAGATTTTGTTCTGTTTTGTTCGTCTTTCCTACAAAGCTAGGATTCGAAAGACAAACATGCCTTAGCCTTTAGAGACGTGGGATATAAAGATCCATCAAATAAATGCCAAATTCACAAAAAAATTTGTGAATGCAATTTCTTTCTGATTTCAGGATAATTCTCATGACCATGAAAAGAACCAAGAGACGACGACGTTCCTGTGAGCCCAACAAGCCTAAGCGCCCTCCTTGCCGAGGGAACCGGCGGCGGCAGGAGGGCAAGCTGCCGTGCTGAATAAAAAACGTTCCCGCTTTAAGTCCTGGGTCTGCCGTTCACCAGCTGTAGACCTCGAGGGGGGCTGTTTTCTTCGTTCGTAGCGTACTTAAAAGGAATACCAGTCTCATGGGATTTTTGCACTTTGAAATCCAGCTATGCAGCTTCTTGTTTCTCTCAGCCGTGGCCACGCCACATTAAGGATCGTATCCTGCCGTGCGCTGAAGTCTCTTTGCATCAGACAGTAAAGAGGAGGAGAGAAAATTGCTACTCTCTCTGCCCCAGCACGGCCGGGGAGCAGAGGGCTCTGTGCTGACAGGTGGGGACTGACTGCCAATTACGGCGTTACTGTGGGCAGCGTGCGCCCTCACTTCTGTCCGCTTGTCTGTACAGGTGGTCTTTCCCTGCGCGGTCTATTTTATTTGTACCCTCTCTGCTTTTTGGTATGTGTTCGTGCATTTCGGGAGGTTTATTTTTGTTCGTAAAGTTTACCCTTATGCTAAGCCCTTCATATGACATCATTTGTCAGGAGACAAAAACACCCGAGTCACTGGGCCAGGGCCCATTTAGTATGAAGAATTACTGACTAGTAAAAGAGGTAAACCACCAAGGGGAAGCGAGACTACAGGACAGCAGGAGTAGGGAGCGTGCACCCCCCTCAAGGGGTGACACAGGGCACCTGAGGAAGGAACAGAATTAGAAAAAGTGCCATCCCCTACAGGCCCCCTTGCAAAGGATGCAGCTCAGTCCTTGAATATTCTGTTCTACTGAGAGCACACTGTGAGATAACCCGGCATCAGCTTGTATATAACGAGGTACTGGTGAGGAGGAGAGAGGGAAAGAAAATGGTTAGTGTACTTAAGTGAAAGCACACTCACAAGCAAACAGAAAATCTGCAAAGCTGCTAGAGTCCTTATTCGTGTAATCAGCGGTGAGGCCGTAGCTGGTGGTCCACGCCTGCCCCTTCCAAACTCCCCAGCCTCAGCCAGAACCTCAGCTGGGGGGCTCTTTGCTAAGTGGAGTGACCCAGACTTTCAATCCTGAAGTGTCTGAATCCTTGATCACGCCGCCTTTTCCTTGGTTGCTGGGATTTTTGCAACACTCTTGACTATCGGGCACAGAAGTGCCGAGAGGCTCCCAGACGTGGTGACTTTGCTCGCCGGGGAGACGGATTTTCCCGCCAAGGGCACTAGGCAGCTGCCCCAGGATGGGCATGCAGATGTATTGATAATTAAGTTAATGAGAGCCTGCAGTGAGATCATCCTGTGCAGGGAGGACTGGAAACCAAGGCTTAGAGCCGGGTTTGGAGGAGAGACAGCCGCTCTACCGACGCCGCCTACCAGAGCCACTTGCTCCGACCAGGCTTTGCCGAAGCCTGACTGCTGCCGGGTGGGCCTGTGCCCACCTGCTCCTGCTCCTGTGTCTGTCCTGCTTAGCAACCTCTCCCAGGCACAGTGGCTGGCGGGGCGGCACTGACAGTCCGGCCTGGTGGAGCAGCCCCCTGAGGAAGACAGGGAGGAAGGGCAGGACAGGGCAAACCAGCAGGTACCCACGGCCGGTCTTATTTCAGGTCACTTTTCAGAAGCAGGGTTTTTATTCCAAGTATAGTTGTCCCTTCTTATTGACGGAGAGACATTCCAAGACCCCCATGGATGCCTGAAACCTCAAATAGTACCAAACCCTAAATATACTGTTTTTTCCTATACATTTACAACTACGATGAAGTTTAATTTATAAATTAGGCACAGTGTAAGATGAATAGCAATGACTGATAATAACATAGAACAGTGATGGTATGCCAGCATCGCTGGCCCTGCATCTGGGGGCCATTACTAAGTAAAGTAAGGCGGCTTGAGCCCAGGCACCGTGACATTGCCGCGGTACGGCTGGTCCCCGAGATGCCCACTGAGTGCCTCCTGCAGCGCGGGGACACTGGACCACGGGGCGGGTCACATCCTGGGGGACGGAGTGTAACGGGGCAACGACACCACTCAGGACAGAGTGCAACTTAAAACATATTAAAAATTGTTTATTTCTGGAATTTTCCACGTAATATTTTGAGCATGGTTGACCGCGGGTAACTGGAACCGTGGAAGGCGGAACCGTGGACGAGGGCAGACCGGTGTCAAGGACAGGTGACGCCGGGATTCGGGGGACACTTTCGGGAGACGGTGACGATGCTGAGTTTTTCATTGAGACTTTTTTGGTAAACTTGAAAGCTGCAACGAGCCAAGAATGAAGACACCTGGGGGAAGTATGGGCCGGCCCGTCTCAGACGGCCCTGCGTCCTCCCTCCTGGGTGGGTTTCCCACGAGCAGCTGACAGCGCGAGTAGAAATGCACGGGTGGAGGTATCGAGGGGGTTTTGGTCCCCGGTGGTTGTGCAGGCTCCGCCGTGGCTGCACGAGAGACGGGGAGCTCTGGAGGCCACCCTGCCGTGCTTGCTGGGACCCCAGGTCCACTTGCAGCTCCCTCCCTCCAGACAGGGAGAAGGGGCGCTTCCCAGTGGGCACGGCCCCAGAGCAGCTGCCTCGCTGACCTCACGTTGGTCTGCAGGTCCATCGCTGGAGGGAAGCACTGTCCCTTGGTGACAGGCCTGTGAGTGAATCTCGCTCCGGTGCTTGGGACGGGGCCTGGAGAGGCGCACGTAGTGTGGAAATAGGCCCTAAAAGGAGAGATGGCAACGTCCTACTCCGTGGGCGGACGGGCTGGCCTGCCTGTGCCCACCCTATGAAGGGTCCCTGGGTCTGAGTCAGGTCCCGCTGGGCCCGAGAACACGTGTGGGGACTTCCCTCCCCCGGGGCGGCAGAGAGCCGCTGCTTTCCCCCGAAAGGTGCTGTGCCCAGGCTCACAGTCTGGGCTCCATCTTTGTGTTTGGCTTGTAGCAAACATGCGAATTCCTGTCAAGGGAAACAAGATTTATTTCTCACTAAAATGTTTGTAGAAGAATCAGGTTCAAATAATTATTCCAGACTTCACTGCCCTCTCACTCTGCTTGCTTCACAAAAACACACATGCGCACACACACATGCACATGCAAACACACACATGCACACACATGCACATGAAGCACACATGCACACGCACACCCACATGCACATGCACACACACACATGCACACACATGAGTCATATGCTAAAGCCTTTTGCAAGTCAAAGAAGAGAAAATAAGCAGATGGCTCGGAGGAGGTGGAAAACTGGTATTGTTTTAATCAAAACTGTGAAGTCAAAGAAAGGAACAGAAAAACCTAAAGATTTGAAAGAGCCAATCTCCAAGGCAGGCAGTTCAAAGGCCTTTCCACCCCCCACCCCGCCCCCACCGGGGAAACGAGGCCCGAGTGTGGAGGAGGGAGGCGTCCCGCGGCTTCGCCCAGCGAGGCACAGGTGGCCGGAGCCGGGGATGAGGGGTTGGATTCGCAGAGTGAGGAGGGAAAAACACTTGCAGAAGCGCACAGAGCTGCGAAAGGGTTAGAAGGCCACACAAAAATATGAAATGTCATGTCTGAGCAGTGAGATTCTGGATGATTTTTAATTTCCTTACTTTATGTACATTTTATAATATACCAGTGTTACCTTATGTGTCAAAAAAATTACAGATTAATTTTAGAAGTCTAGCTCGTTGGCTCATTTGACCGGGCAGTGCAGGCGGCCGGCTGGCCCCGGGGCAGAGCACCGGCCACGTGGGCGCTGTTCGGGGGCACGTGCCTCGCTGCTGGCCACCCCGCCCGGCGCTGAGGGGCCTCGGGAGCGGGACGGGAGGACACGTGAAATGATTTTAAAAATAATTTATTGAGGTGAAATCCACATAACATGAAACTAAGCTCTTAGAAATGAGCGGCTCAGTAGCGGTGAGCGTTTACAGCGCTGTGTGACCACCCGCTCCGCCCGGTTCCAGACATTCCCGTCCTCCCGAGCAAAGCCCGTTACCCAGCCCACCAGCGCGCAGTCTGTCGATACGACTTTTTTAAAAGGGAAAAATCTTACTTTCCTTTTGTAAACTGATTTTGGAAATGGATAATTGTAAAGCAAATATATTCTGCCACCGTCCAGGTGCGGTGGGGGTCTGGCGACCGTCTCCTGGCGCCCCCCCCGCCCCCCCCCCCACGTCGGCTGCGTTTCTGGCTGTCGGGGCCAGGGTGCCGGAGTCCACGGAGCCTGGCAACCCGGCCCCAGCGCAGGCGTCGCTCACGGGCTGCCCCGGCGCCTGCGGTCCACTCCTGCAGGAAACCGCCGGAGTATTTAGCCTCAGTGTTCACTGGTGAGTTCCCTGAAATCACTCCTAAGAAAGCGCGTGTCAGGCCGTGGTTAAACACTGGCACCGCTGACAGTTCCTAGCGTCCTGTCCTCTCCTCCACAGGGGCCGGCGCGGGCCGTCTCCCTTCAGACAGGCTCCGAGGGCCCCGCAGCCCCTTCCCGGAGACAGAGCGCGGGAGGGAGTTTTTGAAGCCGCTCGACGACGACTCTGGAGGCAGTATTTCCCGACAGGGTTAAACTTCCACTTCCAACGTAAGCATCTTCAATAATTTACAATAACGGGACTGTAAAGTCTGCAACGGCCCTTGGAAGGAGGAAAGTGTCACTACCTCACCCCTGCAATTGAGGGAGGGGGAGGGGGCAGGCGTGTGGGTGACGGGCGGGAGGGGGCAGGGGCGGGGCGGGGCTGCAGCCGTGCGCAGGCATTCCTTCGGCCCCACGCCTCCTGGTCTGGAGCCGCAGGTGCCCCGTCGTCACTGTGGCCTCACGGCATCTCCGGGGTCAGGCGCGGACCACCTCGTCCCTGCTTACTGGAGCCCGTGAGGAGCTGGGCCCCGAGAAGGGTCTCCTGGCAGAAGCCTGGCGGGGGGGGGGGNGGGGGGGGTGGGGGGTGGATGTGGTATCAGGGTGGGGGGGGGGGGGGGGTCTGGGGGAGAAGCGCCCGACCTCTCCTCCCGCCCTCCTGGCTCCCACCACCGCCCCCTGTCCCCAGTCCGGAGGAAGCAGCCCCCGGGGGTCAGCTGGGGCTGGGGGTGGAGGGAAACCAGTGGGGCAGGGTGTCAGCGGGGGAATGCCCAGTGTCCTGGGTGCCCTTGGCTGCCCTTGGCCGCCCCGAATCCATTCCTGCCCTTTGTTCAGAGGGAGAAACTCCCAGCCCCCTCCCAGGGGACATCAAGTCTCACGGCTGCCGTGTCATTGTGGGATGGCGTCACCCAGTCATTGCCTGCCTGTGCTGACATCTGGGACCACTGCCGCCTTTCCTGCGGGACGCAGCACAAGGAGAGATGCACAAGAGCCAATGAGCACGGACCCAGAGACACACAAGAGCCAATGGGCACGGACCCAGAGACACACAAGAGCCAATGAGCACGGACCCAGAGACACACAAGAGCCAATGAGCACGGACCCAGAGACACACAAGAGCCAATGAGCACGGACCCAGAGACACACAAGAGCCAATGAGCACGGACCCAGAGTCACACAAGAGCCATTGAGCATGGACCCAGCGACACACAAGAGCCAATGAGCACGGGCCCAGAGACACACAAGAACCAATGAGCACAGACCCAGAGTCACATAAGAGCCAATGAGCACGGATCCAGAAACACACAAAAGCCAATGAGGATAGACCCAAAGGCACGCAAGAGCCAATGAAGACAGCTTTTCCACAAAACTCATGGAAGAGGAACTTGGAGGCGAGACGTGTCCCGGGTAATTGGCCAGGGGCAAGGAGAGGGTCTTAACTTCATCTCCTTCTCAACTTTGCTTCATCTTTAGAATGGGTTTGGTTGGGTTTCCACCACAAACCATCAAAGCAAGGACCTACAAACAAGTGAGTCCGTTATCTTCAAAGTCGTGCGCACACGGTCTGTCACCCGTGTTAGTGTGTGTGGGACACGCGTGGTCAGACCCGTGAGAAGCGTGGCCTGAGTGGGGCCGCCGCTGGGAGGGGAGGACCCGGGAGGAAACACTTGTTCTGGAGCAGGAGGCCCCGGCCTCCGTGTGGGGTGCGGACACTTCTCAGTTATAGTCCGAGATGCTTCACACATTCAGAAGAGACCCCGGAGAGGCACGCGTTTCCAAGTGTCATTTGATTTAACGCTTCACTACAAATGGCGTTTTATTGCACACGGTTATGTAATCTGGGAACCGGCATGCACTCGGGCAACAAAGTCAATATTAAAGCATTAAATATTTGTTGGTGAATAGATCTTATTTTTAGCTGAAAAGCTGGCCAGGCTGGAGGCCACATGGAGGGGATTAGGTTTAACGGGAGCCATCTCATCGGCCTGGTGCAGAAAGCGGTCCTGACGCGGCTAGGAAGCCCGTGCGTGCCTCTGAGCCCTGGGGCTTTCCCTGGAAGCGTTTCACTGTTCGAGAATAAAGCTCTTTGGTCTTAATAATTTGGAACAAACAAATGTGTGTTTCCATCTCCCAGCCTTCCGCCAGCTCAGCTGGAACCTCCCGAGTATCTGCCGAAGCTCTTCGCCCTCCTCTCTGGGCCTCTGAAACCCCCACTTTCGGGAAGCCCCTGTTCCGCAGAAGTCTCCCCGCTGTGAGCACATCAGCCAAGGCCGCTCCGGGAGGGGAGCGCCGGGCAGGGGGGCCCGGGGCTGTGTGGGGGCAGGTCCTCGCTTCAGTGATGTCCCTTCCACAACCCCCCTGTTGTCCCTCCTTAGACGTCCCAGAGCCTTAGCCTCTTCTAGGGGCCCTTGCGGGAAGCTCTGGGGCCTCCTCGGCCTGCCCGGCCCCGGGGAGCCCAGCTGCCCGAGTGCCGGGTCACGGGGCCCCATAAACTTGTGCAGCGCAGCAGCCCTGCCCGAGGGGAGAATCGGGGTGCACAGAACGAACACGCAAGGGACACGTCATGCTTCTGCTGATGCCGGGGCCTCAGGAAGACAATGACAAGGTGGGCATGGCCTCTGGGACGCAGGTGGTGGCCGCGTTGCTCCAGGCTCAGTTTGTTCCGTGTGAGCAGCAATAGGAGGCCCAGACGGTCACTCACTCGCCTCTCACGGCAGCAGCCTACGGAGCGCTCCGGTGACTTTTTATGTCCAGCCAGTGGGGACTTGGAAGACGCCCCACATCCAAATAGCTTTGAGTACTGAGGCTTTCCCCCTTGTCCCCGGGGACGGTAACATTTTGACGTTCTCTTCCAGAGAGCCGGCGTCCACCGTGGCCATCTGGCCCCTGCTGGTTGAGGGCAGGGTGTTGCCAGAAGAGCAAGTGCTGATTGTCATGAGGGTGCAGTGCCCAGGGCAGCCCGTGGGCCTTGGAGGCTGCCAGAGCGCACAGGGCCCCAGGGCCACCGTTAAGCAGCTGGGCCGGGTCAGGTTCTAAGGTCTGAGGCCGGGGCTTGACCACAAGCAGCTCGAGGGCCTGAGCGTCGTGCGGCCCCTCCAGGATCGTCCTCCAACTAGCTTGGTGGACTCTACCTGTGAGTACCTGTCCCCCCAGAGCTCCTCAGAAACCATTATGACGTTGTGAGCAAACCTTCTGGGACTGCCTACAAAAGGACACGGTTGGAGAGTCACCGGCCAGCTGGCCTGAACACGCTCTTCCTGTAGTCTCCACGACACACTCTCCCGGGCGGCCACTGTCACCTCCAGGCTGGCCTTCAGAGACTCCTTCCCTTCCAGCGTCCCCTCTCTTGCACCTGTCCATACCTGCTCACGAGCTCCCCAACTCCTGAGTCACCAGCTCCCCAGGGGTCCCGGGTGACAGTCCACAATCTGGGTCAATGCTGGCCCTTTCCTTGGCAGATGGGCCTGGAGAGCGGCGTTCTGGGGGGAAACGGTGTAACTTGACCCGCTGGTGCCACCACCACTGTCCTCTGGCATCCTCTGGGCCGTGGGTACCATCCATCCATCTGCCCCCTTGGCCCTGGTCACTGTTCCTCGCTGGCACTGTGCCAGAACTTCACCCCTCTCCTCGAGCCCTTGCTTCACCCCTCCTTCTCACCCTCAGGAGGCGGGAGCTGCTCTTAACAGTGAAGACATTAGATTAAAAATATCTGAATATTGTCAACCTGGCATCTGCAGCCGGGCAGGAGGGTGTGCTCTGCGGCTTGCTGGACGGGCAGTTGTCTGCATGCGTTGTGCATTTTGTGGCTTCTTTAAACAATCTTCCCTGCTGTGCCATCCAGATTACATTCTGTGTTTTGTTCCAGAATTTTTAAAGTTTTGCTCTTCATTTTTGGTTAATTGATCCATTGGAATTGATATTTTCCAGAATTATAATGTTACTTTCGTGAGTGGTGTAAGGAAGAACTCTGCATTCCAATCACCATCCTACCCTCAGGAATGGGGAAATGACACCTGGGTCATGTGTCAAGTTTTCCACATCTAGGAAGTTCTGTTACCAGCTTCTCTCCTCTGTCCTACCGTCAATTCATCTGTGCCGTACCAACACCACAGTCTCCAAACTTTAAAGTAAGTCTTGGCATCTGGGAGGACATAGCCCTTCTCTTTATTATTATTCTAAATAGCCACGGCTGTTGTCGAACTTTAGTTCATCCTTGCCCTTGTTAGTTTCAGGAACAACTGGCAAATTTTCAGGAAAAAAAAAAACACTCTTTGGGATTTTGGAAGGAAGTGCATTTAATGTACAAATTAATTTGTGGAGAATCGATACCTCTATGATGTCATAGCTTCCCATTCAGGAACACGATACTCTTTTAAATACTTCTATGTTCTTCACTAAAATGTTTTATTTTCCTTCATCTAAGTCTTACACCAATTTTGTTAGATTTATTCTTTATAGTTTTACCGCTACTTCGAATGGCATGTTTCGATTTTTACAGCTTTTGATTGGAAGCTGTTTGTGTGCAAGAAACAGTTTGTGTTTGTCTTGCAGTCTTAGATTTTTCTATGTATAAAATCATAGATAGAATCATATCATATGCAAAAAATATTTTCTTTTATAGTCCTCATAGATTTTACTTATTTTTCATGTCTTATTGAGTTGGGCTACTTTCAGAACAATGCTCAGCACATGCCTAAGAGTCATATCCTTGTCTTGTTCCTTTGACGATAACAAAACATCTTCCAATTCGAACCCCTTTTAAAACCTCAGAAAAGATGAAAGAATGAACACCCCCAAAGCTTTTACCTAGATTCATCAATTATTAACATTTGGCCACTTTTGTTCTCTATTATTACTTTTCAACTCTTTGGGTATAAGTTACACACATCATGATATTTTATCCTTAAATACTTCAGTAGTTGTAGCCTAAGAACAAGGACATTCTTCTGTGAAACCAGAACCGGGAAATGTAACAATGATAATACTAATATCTATTACACTGTATATATTCAGATTTTACCAGCTGTCTCAGTAAAATCCTCTGCAACTATTTTTTCCTTGATCCAGGATTCAGTCAAAGATCTTACATTGCGTTTGGTTGTCACACCTCAATCTCCTTTAATTAAGAACGGTTCCCCAAATCTCTACTTCCTTTTTCGGTCTTTTGGGACTTTTTTGAAGAATCTAGGCCAGTGTTTTGTGGCATGACTCTCAATTTGAATTCTTAAAGAGAACACAATTAATGTGTCCCCATTGGGATATCTCTTGAAGGTTTTCGTTATATACCTATTAATAAACTAAGAAATTACCCTGTACTTCTACTTTGCAAGGATTCTTTCCCTTAATCATGAGTACATGTTTAGTATTATCAAATACTTTTTTGGCATTTATTTAGAATGATCATATGTGGATTTTGATCTGAATTCATGGTGTTGTATCACCAGATTTTCTAATGTTAAGCCAGCCTTGCATTCCTGGGATACCTCTACCTTGATCACAACTTACATATTTTTTTTCCCATACATTTTAGAATTTGATTTGCTAGTATTTTATTTAGAATTTTCGAGCCTGTGCTCATAATTTTCTTGTTCCTGCTCTATCCTGTGTTGCTACCAGAAGGATACTATAGGAAAAAGGGGATAGTTTCCCCTGCTTGTCTAGTCTTTATAATACATTAGTTAAAATAGAAGCTTTGGTAATTTAATTTTTAAAAAAAATTGTCCATCACATAAAATATTTCAAATATATTAGCCCAAATCATACATTTTTTTAAATTTTTTAATCACTACTTATCTGTCATTCTTCTTCTTTTAAATTTATAATATATTTTATTCATGCCTTTTTTCTTGACTTATCAAGAAAAAAAGTTTCTCTTTTTTAATGTGTCCTTTGTAAAGAATCAGCTTTTGATTTTTTCATTTCTCACTATTGTTTCTTTATTTACTATTTCAACGTTTTTAACTTATATTATTTTCTTCTTTTATCTTCTTTGGCTTTACACTGATTCATTTATCTAACTTCTTAAATTGAATTTTTGCCCATTAGTTTAAAATGGTATACATATTTCTAATAGGTATACATATTTTCCCTGTAATATGCCCTTCGTCTACATTCCACAAGCTTTTGTTCATCGTTCTTTTGTTGTCATTCCATTCTCGGTGTTTACAATCTCCATTACAATTTCTTCCAGACCCGTGAATTGTTTAACAGCGATACTGAGTTTCCAAATGTACGGCTGCATTTTAGCTGACTTTAAAATCTTATTTCTAAATTCACTGTGGGCCACATGTTTTCAAATCTTTGGAATTTTTCAAGACTCCCTTTGTGATCCATGATGATACATGTGGTCAATTTGAAAGACATATTCTGTGTGTGTTTGAAAAGAATGTGTAGTCTGTATTCGCAGGAGCTTGGGAGATGCACACACACGTGTGTGTATATGCTATGTCAATATTTTATATTCTTCCTGATATTTTGTAAGCTCACTTTATCTATTAGCAAGAGAAATGCACTAAAATTTCTCACCGTGATCACAGATTTGTGAGCCTCTTGCAGCTGTGTCAAGTTGTGCTGTGCGTGTGCGTGTGCATGTGTGTGTGCTGAGGCTATGTCGTGTCATGTGTGTGGGTTGTGGGTGACCTGTCTTCCCAGAGACCTGTTGCTTTCACCATTAAATGCTCTCTCCCATTCCTAATGATGGGAATCTGCCTTAAGATCTATTTCCTCTAATATGAATAAAGCCATCCGAGCTTTCCTTGCTCAGCAGTCACTATGTCTTTTCCTGTTTCCTTACTGTCGGCCCCTCTGTTTCCTGGCACTGGAGTGTTTCTTTCACAAAGCGAATCTCGTGTCACTCGTGTGTGGAATGGACACAGTCCGTGCTGTAACGCACGCGGTACTTCACTTTCGTTTCCTACTTGTCTAAGTGCATCTGTCGGCGGTGATCTCGCATGGCCCCAGCCTCACCATGGACTCCTGGGTCTCACTGAGGTCCTTAAACATCTCAGTTCAGAAATCACATATGTGCCCCCTGGGCCATACATCACAACTTGTATATTCATTTGCCGTCTCTGTCCCACCCGGCCAAGCCTGGCTGGCTGACGGAGCCTCAGTCCCTCGGGGCTGAACATGTGAGGAGGAATGGGGGGCTTCCGACCCTCGGGCCTGGTGGGTGTTTTCACCTGGCTGTCTAGTGGGGCGTTTGGGTCTCAGGGTCCACTCTCTGCAGGTTCTTCTGCTCGAGGTCCTCGGTGCTTCCAGGTGGTGCTCTGGGCAGGGTGTGTGTGAGAGAGAGAGAGAGGGAGAGAGAGAGGGAGAGATTTTCGTGATCTGTTCCTTGTCTGTGTCTTACCCCCAGTAGCTCCAACGTTTTTGCGTGGCCCGTGCCTGGTCCCTACCTGGTGCAGGAGAACTCCTCCGGCACTTGGGTGACCGACGAGAGCATTCTCTAAGCAGCAGCCTGCCCTCTTCACACCTGCCAAAGCCGCTGGCCAGGCCCTCTCTGGGGCGGGAGGAAGCCATCCGCCCATGGCGACCCCTGACAGCCTAATCAAATCCAACCCGCTCAGGCGGACTCATTCTCTCGAGGTAAAGGAGGGCTGGCCGCTCCCAGCGTCCCCTCCCGGGAGGGCTCGAACCACAGCATCACCATCACCATAGACAAATCTGCACTCTCTCCACGCTTCTCATTCTCACTGTGTTCTTGAATGTGCACGGATCAGAGGCAGGGCACTGGGTCTTAACCATTCCTTTGTGAATCTGGCACTTCACTCAGAAATTTTGCATCCACTTAAATTAAAAACTTCAATTTTAGGATCTCTGGTAGTTAAAAAAATCTGTGCCTTAAGAAAGATACATTTAATTCATTTGCATTTATTGGGATTGTTCACACATTTGGACTTATTTCTAGCAGGATCTTTTTGTTGTTGTTGTCTATTTACCGTTACTTTCCTTGTTTCTCTTTTTCCTTCCTGACTTTGGTAGACTGACAATTTTCTGTGTTTCCCCGCTCCACCATTTGAGAGTTAAACCTTTTTTATCTGTTCTTTTAGTGGTCACCTGGACTCTTAAACAAGTGACTGGCTTTATACTTTTCATTTTTTTCTAAGCCCTTATCTATGCAAATTAAAATAAAATCCTAATCACCCCATGAACTGGATGGAGCCTCCTTGGCCAAGGTGACCCCAGAAAAACCTTAAAACCGATCCCCTGGCCATGAAGGGAAGGGAGGTCAGACACTCTCCCTGACTCTCCTTCCTTTTGGAGTTTGGATAAGATTGACTAGTGTTAATGTTAAAACAGACACCGTAAAACAGAAAAGACTCTGCTGCAAATTTTTCAGTGCAAAGATCTCCAAATGTATTATTCTTAAACCTGCAATTACTGTTCTCACTTAACGCTTGTTATTCCTTCTGTTGCCATAAATTCTACCAACTTAAAGTTGTTTTAAAATCACTCAATTTTCTCCTTATTTGAGTAGGTATGAATTCCCTCATAGGTTGGTTACATTAACCATGTCTTGTGGTAAGAGATTTTCGTCAAGTGTTTTATTCTTTTCATTTAAAAGCTCACCTTCCCTGGGAGTACACTAAGGACCTTGAGCAAATGTGTGCATCGTTATGTAATTAAAGGAGAAGACAGTTGCGAACAAACACCAGTGAAAGATAAAGGTTAACATCCTAATGTCCTTACTAAGAGAAGGGCTCATGGAAGTGGATAAAGTAAAAAAGTTAAGTCTACCAGAAATTCAAAACAGGCCACAAACAGATCATCTATTACAGAAAATGTTTGATAAATAACTCAATTATTCGACCTCACTGACAGTCAAGAAATGCAACTTAAGATAACGATTAATACTGTCCTTACTTATTAAATTCCAGAAAAATGAAGTGATGCTAGTATTTCATGCTGGTGAGGGTTTATGATACAGGTGCTCTTTTACCACTGGTGGGAGTTTGACTTTTCAGGGAAGCAAAAACAACATGGTAACAACACCAAGGGCTCACTGAGCACTTGCTGTGTGTTGAGCTAAGTACATTCCAGGCGTTGGATATATCTGTCAAGAACAAAAAATGCTTTATTTCGGTGACTTTTAATAAATGTTCAACAAAAGGAGGATGGTTAATTACATTATGAGACATTTTGCTTCCAGAGAGTTTTCTTAACGGGAGAAGAGCCCCTGAATAAGAATTTTAAGGCCAAACCATTGAGCTGTTCACAATGCAAACATGTGTGCAGAGCATAATCTGGACAGAAATACATGTGCATGTCACCAGTGATTTCTGTGACGCTAAGATTGAGGCCGACCATTTTTTTATGACTTTTTGTATTTTTATGGGCTTTCCAAATTTTCTTCAGTGTGGTGTTACTACTGTGTTTCCCTGAAAGTAAGACAGGGCCTTATATTTATTTTTCCTCAAGAAGACACCCTAGGGCTGATTTTCAGGGGATGTACTATTTTTGTTAAGTACAGTACAACCATCTACATTGATTCAAATATAGTGAGGTTGTCTTCTTCTGGAACATCATCATCACTCTCCAAACCCGGAATTCCATACTGAATGTCTTGGGACTCTATTTCCTTTAGAACCATCGGCCCGGATCTCTCCTGTCGAGCCATAGAGCTCTCACGGGGCAGATGAGAAGGACTGCTCATCTTCTTTCCCGCTCCGCGACGAAATGCATGGGTTGTGCAGAAGCGCTGCGGCTTATTTTCGGGGTGGGGCTTCTATTGTGCACATGCTTAGAAATCCTGCTAGGGCTTATTTTATGGGTAGGTCTTATTTTGGGGGGAAACATGGTACTTTAACCTGAAAAAATTAAGTGATGGAAAGCAGAGTTTTCCGCAGTAAGCCTCCTTTGGACAGGTGACATTTTTGGCAGGCCCTTGCCAGCCTTCTGGCCTGAGACAGCTGAGCCCAGCCTCCCAGCCCTTCTCCTGCCAGCTGTTGCAGCTTCTCCAGCTCCGGGGAGTTTTCCTGACTCTCTTCGGGGACTCACATTCACAAACCACCCGTTGCCTCAGGCAGCCAGTTACTTTGGGCAGCTCTGCCTGTTAGTAGGTTCTTTAAACTGAAATGCATTTGGCGATGTTGGACATGGAATTTATTGTAAGACTGCCTGTGAGGCCCGGCTCTGCATAATAATAAATAGGTGCCTCTTGTGTTCGAATCCGAAATGCACAGGCAACGTCTGACTGTGTGCCCTCCTGTGTGAGTCTGACCCCCAGGGGACACTGGCAACGTCTGGAAGCATTGCTGAGTGTCCAAACTGCGTGGGGTGGGGGTTCTGTCTACCAGCGTCCGGTGGGTGGAGGGCAAGGTTGCTGCTAGACACCTGACAACGACAGGACAGCCACGCACAGCAAATAATTGCCTGACTTAAGTGTCAACATCTACAGCCAAGGTCGACAGACCCCAGCTTGGGCATAAAAGTATTTAAAAGCTCTTGTTTGCAAAATCCATACACTTTTATTAAAATATAATTATTTTTCATGTTTTTGTACACAAGAAAGTACTATCAGCGACTTTTATGCTAACACATCGCATTTAAATTAACTTCTTACAAGTAACTTTGAGGCCGCACAATGTCCCATGTTGAATGACTTGAGACACTCCCGTCAGCTCTGACAATTAGAGATTTACAGGTTTTAAGGCCAAAAGGAAAGGAGTGCCGTGCCTGGGAGCTACCCTGGGTATCTATAGCCTGGGTATCCCGGCAATAGCTGTCCTCAGGCTCTGGCGCGAGGGCCCGAGGGGCCTGGCCCCGACCTTGGGGTGCCCTTCAGTGAGCTCCTTTGATCCCCCTGCGTCCCCCTCCCCCGTGAGGGCTCATCAGAGCGGAGGCAAAGCGTGCTCTCCAGGAAGGTTCCCCTGCAAGGGGCAAAGTGGAGACACATGTTCTGTCTTTGCTCAAAACAGTAACACATGAGAGTCTGCCTAATTTACGTCACCTCGTGTTTCCGTTAGCAACATCCCCTGCATGAAACCATAAGTGCGCTGGCGATGCCTTGGGACGGTCCCCTGGCCCCGCTCCAGGGCTCGGGAGGTGACCTGGCAGTGGGAAGAGCCCCGGGGACCCGGGGCCTCAGGGCTCGCCACCAACCAGCCCCGCGACTCCGAGAAGCTCATTCCGTCTTTCTCTGTCTCAGTTTCTTCATCTGTCAAGCAAAGGGATTATCTCAGAGCATCCCGAGTTTTCTCTACGTCTCTAAAATGCCGGGGTGGTAGAGCACTGTCTACAGAGCACAAGCGTTGTCGGTTAGCCGTGCGTGCGGCACACTCTGCAAATGATTCTTGTGCCACCGCTTTCTCCTCGCATTTGGAGATGGATTCAATTTTCTCCCCACAGCTTTTCTCCAACGAACGCAGTCTGACTCACCAGTTACGCGTTCATTTGGGACGATTTCAGAAGGAAAAAAACAAGTTCAAAAGGATTGCTTGATAGGAACTGGAACCAGAAGTCGGTTGCATGTGGATGTCGAAAATAAATTTGTAAGCTGAAGGGTATAACAAATTTCTGCTCTACCCTGTGTTGCTTCAAAAAAAAAAAAAAAAAAAAGATGCTTCAGAATAAAAGGGTTTGGCCCTCTTCGCATTTGGCTGCTGCATTTTTATTTAATTAATAACTGTCTTTGGCCATTTTTCATCTGGCGGAGCAACGTAACCAGGAAATAATCAGGAAAACATTACTCAACATATTGCCAATAAATTATAACATGGCAACTGGAGACGGCTGAGTTTGGTGGATCCTTGATCTTTCCATGGGCCATTAGGAGTAATTTCCACAGGGCTCTTGCAGGTGGAGGGAAGAGCCGGGCATGCCGGAAACCTGAGTCTGACTGCGAATAGTGGAGTAGGGAAGGGCTTGCGCTTTGACCGAACTGCCGCCCCCCAGCTGGGAACGAGTTTAACCTCGCCGTCCCCTGGAGGTACAGGGAGCCGGCCTCCCCGGCTTCCCAAGTCCTTTCTGACGCCAGGGGCACCGGCGGGGCGGTGCTGAGTCTGGGGGCCGGCCTTTGGGCTCTCTGGGGCAGCCCGAGGGCGGTGTGGCCGGCGGAGCCCTGAGACGGCCCCGAGAGCCTGCCCTGGCGTCCACACCCTGCATAGCATGTGACGTGACGTGGGAAGGGCCATTCCACCCCAGGACTAGGTGGGGACAGGGCACGGGTGACGAGGAAGGAGAGATGGCTGACCTAGCGCCTGACTCGGGGAACCTGGGGCTAGAGGGCAGAGGCCGTCAGAGAGCCGGAGCGTCGGAGAGACGCCAGGTGAGGGCCCGTGGCGGAGGCCGTGGCCACCTCTGTGAGTGGGGCTGGCCCTGGCTGGCCACCAGCGGGGAAGCAGGGACGTCGGTCGCACGGCCACAAGGAGCCGAGTTCTGCCAACAGCCCGAAAAACCGGATTCTTTGCCAGGGGAGCCTCCAGGTGACGGCCCAGCCCAGCCGGCCCCCCACTGCAGCCCTGGGGACCCCGCGGGGAGAGTCCCCCGGTCCCAAGTGCCTGGACGTCTCCCCTACACGACTGCGCGCTAACAGACGGGGCTATTCTGAGCTACCGAGTTCGTGGCAATTCACCGCACAGCAGTGAATTACGGCAAATTACTGCAGCAGCCACGTTGGCAGGACGAACGGATCCGAGTGGTGACGTCGGGGATGGCAGGAAGGTGCCACCTCCACCTCCCAGGGGAATCTTCGCCTTAGGATGCGCAGCTCCTCACAGCATGTCATCTGTCCCCACCCTGACCCAGCGTCCTGGGGCGCCGCTCTGTCGTGAAGAAGGGAGCCAGCCCCGAAGGGGAGACGGCGGGACTTCAGCTCTGATGCTCTCCGCCTTGTGATTGCTCCACAGCGCTTGACCAAGCCGCTTTGCGTTGGGACCGTAGTTTCATCATCTGCATTCGGACAATTGAACTAGGCGGTGACCATCGTCTGAGAGGCTCGCGTGGCCTGCGGTGGTTTTGCGGGCGTGCCCAGCCCCGTCTCCCCAAGCGGTCGGCGAGTCTGGGCCTGAACACCCGGAACGGAAGCCAATGGCGGCCCACTTCTCCTGGGGACGGCTGTGACGTCGGCCCGTCCACCCTCCACTGCACATGCGGTGACCGTGTGCTGAGCTCTGGCCAGCTGTCGTCCCAGCCCGTGAGTCGCGACTGATTGCAACAAACACAAAGACAGAAGGGAAAAGAGACTCCCCGCGGCGTGAAGAAGCAAGAGGGGGAGGTGACCGAGCGCCACGGCCGTGAATCGGAGTGGGCGAGCGGTGCCTTCTCTACGCAGCATGTTCGTGCACGGGGTGAAGCGAGAACCGCAATGGCAGAGAGCCGCGGGGGGCGGAGCTGCGTCCCTGGCCGGGACACTAGGAGGTCTTTACAGCGGTGCTCTCGATGACGACGACGAGCTTGCCGGGTGCTGAGCGAGAGAAGCAGGACGTGAAGTGGCACCCGCTGGAGAACTGGGTAAAGTCGTTCAGGCCGGGTCTGTTCGCCCATCCCCCGCTCGGGAGACGCCTGTCCCAGAGCAGGGGGGCCTGGCCTGGGCCCACAGGTGCGCTTTGCACCAGAGTCACCCCCCGGGCGAGCAGAAGTGGGTCACTGACGACCTGAGCCCTCTTGGTTCTGTTATTGCCAAACATATGGGGGGTTTCCTTTTCTTCCATTAGTTTTTAAATTGTAGTAAAGTAGACATAGCATAACGTTTGCCGCCCTCACCATTTTTAATCGTGTGGTGCTATTAAGCACATTCACATTGTTGTGCGACCATCACCGCCATCCGTCCCCAGAATATGTTCATCTTGCAAAACTGAAACTCTGTCCCCATTAAACACCAACTCCCCACTCCCCTCCCCCAGCCCTGGCACCCACCGCGCTACTTTCTGTCTCTGTGAACTTGAGTACTTCGGGAGCCTCATGTGAGTGGAATCGTGCGGTGCTTGTCTTCTTGTGACTGGCTGACCTCACTCAGCGTGGTGTCCGCAAGGTTCATCTGTGCTGTTGCATGTGTCAGGATTTCCGTCCTTTTCAGGGCTGCATAATATTCCCTTGTGTGGCTGGACCACATTTTGCTCATCTGTTCGTCTGTAGACGGACACTTGGCTGGCTTCTATCTAGCATTGTGAATGATGCTGCCGTGAACATGGTGCACTTCTTTTCCTTTCTACTAGACATTTTTCACAAGGGGCACAAATCTCATGTATATGGTCTGAAGACTGTTTACAAAGCGTACGTAATCTGTGCATCCACCCAGAGCAGGGCACGGGACATGACCAGCGCCCAGGGAACCTCATGCCCCTCACCCTCGGTTTCCCCGTCCCCTCCCGGAAGGTCACTTCCGTCCGGACACCACCTGTTAGTTATATCCACGTTTGATATTTCTGTGAGTGGCATCATGCACTCCCCATGCCTGGCTTATTTTGCCAGCGTTACGTTTGTGAGATCTGTCCATGCTGTTTCTGGAAACGGTGATCCGGTCATTCTCTTTCCTGTGTAGGCAGTAAGTGTTCCATGGTTTAAAAGAAAAATCTGCATTTATTTATTGATCCTGTGGCATGGTGGGTATTTGGTGTATTCCCCGTTTGAGGCTATTGCAGATAAAGCTGCTATAAATATTTTTGCGCACGTTCTTGGTGTCTGTATGCTCTCATTTCTGTTGGGTGTAGACCCTGGAGTGGGACTTCTGGATCGTAGAGGAAGAGTGTGGTCAGCTGTAGAAGGTACTGCCAAATATTAATAGTGTTTCAGAAGGATCATTCCGTTTATACTCCTTTCAGCAATGTACAAGAGTTTAACTTTAAATATTCTGGGGATTATTTTGTGTTATCTCATTGGGATTTAAATTTTCATTTCCCTGGTAACTTATGAGGATGTGTGCCTTTTCTTGCATTTCTGGGCCACTTGGATGTCCTCTTTTGTGGTGTGTCTGCTCGAGTCTCTTGCCTACTTTTTAAATTGCATTGTCTTCTTCTTATTGATATATAGGAATTTAAAAATGTTTTCTAGATATAAGATCTTCCTCAATATTTTGTATTTAAAATATTTCTCCTCATGTTGTATGGTTTACATTTTCACTATTTTAATTTTTTTCTTCCTTTTTTCTTTTTTTTGGACAGAGTCTCACTCTGTTGCCCGGGCTAGAGTGCCGTGGAGTCAGCCTAGCTCACAGCAGCCTCAAACTCCTGGGCTCAAGCGATCCTCCTGCCTCAGCCTCCCGAGTAGCTGGGACTACAGGCATGCGCCACCGTGCCCGGCTAATTATTTTTCTATATATTTTTAGTTGGCCAATTAATTTCTTTGTATTTTTAGTAGAGACAGGGTCTCGCTCTTGCTCAGGCTGGTTTCAAACTCCTGACCTTGAGGGATCTTCCCGCCTCGGCCTCCCAGAGTGCCAGGATTACAGGCATGAGTGACCGCGCCCAACCAATTTATTTCTTTTGATGAACGAACCTGGAATGTAGTCCAGTGTATTAACCATCTCCTTTCCAATTAGCATCCCTTTTTTATGAATAAGTTTATGAATAAGTTCTCTATGGCGTCATCCAAAGGCCTTCCTGTTCTCTCTTTCACATGAGATCTACAATCTGTGTAGGATTCGTTTCTTTGTAAGATGTGAGGTACGGGTCTAGGTTCCTTTTTCTCCATGTGAATATCTTGTTGCCCAGCACTATTTATTTAAAAGATAAGCCTTTTGCCACTGCTACACAGCTGCCTTAGTCATTAATGAAGTGCGTTATTGGTGTCAGTCCCTTCCTGGACTTTCTGTTCTGTTCCATTGGTCAGTATTTCCCCTGTGTCAATACATTCATACGACTGTCTTCTTAACCACTGTAGCTTTTTTTTTTAAGAGACAAAGTCTCACTGTGTCACTCAAGCTGGACTCAAACTCCTATGCTCAAGCGATGCTTTCGTCTCAGCCCACCATTAACCACTGTAGCTTTATTACATCTTGCAGTGTAAGACCTCCATGTTTATACTTTTTTAATATTGTCTTGCTGTGCATGGCCCTGTGCATATCCATATACATTTTTAGAAATAAGTCTGTCAATTTCCTCACCAAAAAAATGTTGAAGTTTTCATCGGGATTGTATTGAATCTATAGGACAAAGAACTGACATTTTTTATAATATTGAGTCTCCGAATCCATGAACATGGTATATCTGTCCATCTGTTTAGGTGTTCCCTAATTGCTTTCCATAATATAGTATAGTGCTCTTCCTAGGTATTTTTGGATATTAAATGCTATTGTAAATAGTATCATTTTAAATTTCAATTTCTAATCGTTGCTTGTATATAGAAATAAAGTTATTTTGTTTATTTATCTTATACTTATTCATTTTGCTAAATTTACATATCAATTCTAATAGTTTAGGGTTAGAATATTTTTCACTACATATCCAATCAATTGTCTGCAAATAATGACAGTTTGCTTTCTCTATTTCTAATTTATGTAACAGTTATTTCTTGCTTTGTTCTTAAGAAAATACATTCTTGCCTTATTTTATGGGCTAGGGCCTGGGTCTGTAGCATAATGTTGAATGAAAGCGGTGCTAGCCGGCATCTTTATCTTTTCCCCTGTTTTCAATGTTTAAAAGTTTTCAGTATTTCACCATTAACTATAATGTTTGCTATAGTTTTTTAATAGGTCTGTTTATCAGATTAAAGAAAGTCCCTTCCATTACTAGTTTTCTACAAATTTTTATTATGAGTTGGTATTGAATTTCCAACTACTTTTAAAGCATTTATGAGATAATATTATTCTTTTTATCCTTTAATCTATGTGATGAATTAACAACCTTGTACTCTTGGAAGGAAACCAACTTTGTCATGATGTCCTTCCAAATATTGAGGGATTCTATTTGCTAATAAACTTTTCATAAAATTATAGGGGTTTTTTTTAATATAAAAATGCTTAAAGTGGCATATATTATATTTCCATCAGGAGACATGCAATTTTTATCCTTCCATTTGTTATGTTAGCAACCATTAGTGTTCATTGTCTATATCCATTATCTCAATTTTTTTTCTGTGTGTGCAAAATTGTGATATTATAATTCTACTATTTCTTCTTCAATTATCAGTGTGAATACTCTAATGGAGAAAAGTTCCCCTTATCAAATTTTTCTTCACTCTGAAATACAGTTCATAAAGGAAACACAGGATAAGTACTTTCTTTCTCTTCATTTATAAATTATCTTTAAAATTTTATATTGAGCGCAATCCTTGCATCCCTGGGATAAGTTCCACTGATTACAGTGAATGATCCTTTTAATATGCTGCTAGCTTCAGTTTGTTAGTATTTTGTTGAGGATTTTTTCATCTATGTTCAACAGGGATATTGGCCCATAGTTTTCTCTTTTTGTTTTTCTTTTCTTTCTTTCTTTTTTTTTTTCCTATGTCTTTGACTGGTTTTGATATCAGGGTAATGCTGGGTTTGTAGAATGATTTTGGAGAAATTCCCTCTTCTTCAATCTTCTGAAAGAATTTGAGAAGGATTGCTATTAGTTTTTCTTTAAATGTTTGATAGAATTCAGCAGTGAAGCCATCAAATTCTAGGCTTTTCTTCAGTGGGAGACTTATTATTATTAATTCAATCTTGTTACTCCTAATTGGTCTGTTCAGATTTTCTCTTTATTCTTGAGTCAATCTTGGTACATTGTAAGTGTCCAGGAATTTATCCAAGTCCATTGGATTTTCAATTTGTTGGTATATAGTTGCTCATAATACTCTCTAATGACCCTTTGTATTTCTGTGATGTCAGTTATGATGTCTCCTTTTTCAGTTCTGATTTTATTTATTTGGGTCTTTTCCCCTTTTTTCTCAGTCTAGCTAATAGTTTGTCAATTTTTTACCTTTTAAAAAAA